>PVKM010016431.1:0-26834 GCA_004027735.1 Carollia perspicillata
AATATACTTTCTATAAGAGAAAAGAATACTGGAGTTCTGAGATTTGAGGTCGTCATAGGTTTTAGCTCCATTTTACATTTCTCTCACAACATACATATATACTTCTAGTGCATATTCTGCTAAAGCAGAGACCCAGTATAATTGGGTCAAAATAAATCCTTTACTTAGAGCTGAAAATTGATGTGATAACTAGACAGTGTCCCTGATATGGAGACTTTGGAATGCCTAAGGGAAGGTGGTTGAGTACACAGTATTATTTAGTCTGCTGAGGAGCTCTGGGAACTACCAACTTAGCCGTCAGTTTTATCTGAAAGATGTGTTTCATCCCCTTTTTTGTGGTCTGTTAGATCAATTAGGAGTAGGATGTGTGGGCAGAAACCTAACTATGGTCTGATTTAATGAGCTTCTGGATGTAGATCTCACCAACTTACTAGAGAGAAGAGGACAGATGAGACCAGGCACATTACTAGTCTGACCACCAATTCTCATGATAACCACTTAGAGATAGCTAGAAGGGAGGTATGCAGCTGTAGTAAAAAGGCATGAATAGGTTGCTGACATCTGGCAGAGCAAAACAATGCCTATAGAAGCAAGTATCTCTGAAATCCTGGGCTGGAGTAGGTTGTAATTAGAAACCCATGGAAGAAATTCATGCCTCCTAATGAAGTCAGATGTTTGATTTACTGAAATCCATACATTTTAATTTATTTTGTGTTGACTAACATTGCTTTGAGAAACTTGTGATCAGCATGAGGCTATTCCCCCTTCTCTTTTCTTCAAATAGCCAATGCTATTTCAGTACACTAAGGACTTAAATCCTATCATTTCTTTAATAGTTTTAATTCTGGATTGGCTGGATAGAACTCACCAATATGATTCCTCAACTGGTAAAAGATATTTAGCAAGGATTTAGAACAAATTTCTCACACACCATACTACTTCACCATCCTCTTTCTGTCGTGAACCTTACTTATGCCTTACAGCTTGATCCAATCATAATAGCCTGGCATAGAACAAATTTTGTTATCTGGTAACTTTGATCACTCTTTTAAAAAGTTACATAAGTAAGGACTCTGACCAAGATGAAAGTGTAGGTAGACACACTGTGCCTCCTCACACAACCAAAAGAAGAATGACAACAAATTCAAACACCAAAAATAACCAGAACCGCCAGAAAATCAAACTGTATGGAAGTCTGACGACCAAGGAGTTAAAGAAGAAACATTCATCCAGACCGATAGGAGGGGCAGAGATGGGCATCCAGGGTGGAAAGATCCCACACTTGTGGATATACTAGGAGGAACAACTGGAGAATGAGATAGACCACGCAGCCCAGGGTTCTAGCACAGGGAAATAGAGCCTCAAAACCTCTGACTGTAAAAACTTGTGGGGGTTGTGGTGGCAGGAGAAACTCCCAGCCTCACAGGAGAGTTCATTGGAGAGACCCACAGGATCCTAGAATGCACACAAACCCACCCACTCAGGAGTCAGCACCAGAAGGGCCCAGTTTGCTTGTGGGTAGTGGGTAAAGTGACTGCAAGCCAGCCGAGAGCCCAGCAGTCGGCATTGTTCCCTCTCTGACCCCTCCCCCACATACAGCACCACAACACAGAGACAGTGGGTTGCCCCACCCTGGCAAATACCTAAGGCTCTACCTCTTACTATGTAACAGGCATGCAGAGAAAAAAAATGTGGCCCAAATGAAAGAACAGATCAAAGCTCCAAAAATAGAACTAAGTGATGAAGAGATAGCCAACCCATGAGACCCAGAGTTCAAAACACTGGTAATCAGGGTGCTCACAGAAATGGTTGAGTATGGTTGCAAAATCGAGAAAGCAGTAAAGGCTATGCAAAGTGAAATAAAAGAAAATGTACTGGGAACCAAGAGTGATGTGAGGGAAACTGGGACTCAAATCAACAATCTGGAGCAGAAGGAAGAAATAAATATTCAACCAGAACAGAATGAAGAAACAAAAAAAAATGAGGAGAGGCTTAGGAACCTCCGGGACAACTTTAAATGTTCCAACATTTGAATCATAGGGGTGCCAGAAGGAGAAGAGGAAGAGCAAGAAACTGAAAACTTATTTGAAAAAATAATGAAGGGGAACTTTCCCAATCTGGCAAAGGAAATAAACATCCAGTAAGTTCAGGAAGCTCAGAGACCCCCAAAGAAGTTGGACCCAAGCAAGCACATACCAAAGCACATCATAATTACATTATCCAAGATTAAAGATAAGCAGAGAATCTTAAAAGTAGCAAGAGAAAAGGAGACAGTTACCTCCAAAGGAGTTCCCATAAGACTATCAGCTGATTCCTCAGAAGAGACCTTGAAGGCAAGAAGGGGCTGCAAAGAAGTATTCCAAGTCATGAAAAGCAAGGGCCTACATCCAAGATTACTCTGTCCAGCAAAGCTATCATTTAGAATGGAAGGGCAGATAAAGTGCTTCCCATACAAGGTCAAGTTAAAGGAGTTCATCATCACTAAGCTCTTATTATATGAAAAGTTAAAGAGACTTGTCTGAGAAAAAGAAGATAGTAAAAATATATGAACAGTAAAATGACAACAAACTCACAACTATCAACAACTGAACCTAAAAATAGAAACAAAAACAAACTAAGCAAACAACTAGAATAGGAACAGAATGACAGAAATGGAGATCAATGGAGGGTTATCAGTGGGGAGAGATGGGGAGAATGGTAGGGTGGGAAGGTACAGGGAATAAGAAGTGTAAATGGTAGGTATAAAATAGACGGGGGAGGTTAAGAGTAGGATGGGAAATGGAGAAGCCAAAGAACTTATATGTATGACCCATGGGCATGAATTAAGGTGGATTACTGGAGGGAGGGGGAATGCAGAGTAGGGGAGAATAAAAGGGAGAAAAAATGGGGTAACTGTTATAGCATAATCAATAAAATATACTTAAAATAAAAAAATTACATGAGTAAAATCCAGGCATACAGTAACCTGCCTGTTGCCTCTTTAAATTGAAGGTACCAGTGTTACAGTTATGGTATTGTATCTTTAAAATGAAGTCATACTATACCTATTATTCTGTTACTTGATTTTTCACTTAGTATAACATGGACATCCTTTTAGATCTTTAAACACTACTTAAATTTATACTACTGTGGACATTTTACAAACATGGGAGAGATGGTAGAAATTGATGGTGAGATATTGACTTGCTTGAAGCTTCCCAATTAGCCAGTGGTGGCGTGTGGCAGAGAATGCTCCCTAACAGTCAGGAGAGAGCATGGGTTGTTAGCTTCACCTATCTCACTTTACATAAGTTCTGCTGTTCACCAGCTCTGTGACCTGTGGCAAGTTATTTTACCCTCCTTGTGACTCAGTTTCTTCATTTCTAAAATGTGGGCAAAAATAATATTTACCCTCATTAAGTTGTTGTGAGAATTAAATGAAATAATGTATGAAGTGCTTCAAACTGTGCCTGTTACATGGTAAATGCTCAACAAATGGTAGTTTTTAGGTTGTTGTTGTTGTTGTTGTTATTCACACCCCAGGTCTCACCCTGAATCTGATTTGAAAAGCGATAGTCAAAGCATGAACTCCACACCGAAGCCAAGAGTTCCAAGGGAAAGCCATGCAGTGGTGGTAACTGCCAAAGGTGCTTAGTCTTGGTTATAGAAATGTGGTAATTTCTCTTTTCCCTTGCTTGTATTCTAGGTGGGGAGATATCTTCCAAAAGTGAGCTAGATGAATTGCAAGAAGAAGTGGCCAGGAGGGCCCAGGAACAGGAACTTCGAAAGAAACGGGAGAAGGAATTAGAGGCAGCTAAAGGGTTTAACCCTCATCCTAGCCGCTTTATGGACTTGGATGAACTGCAGAATCAGGGTAATTGTTGTCGATGATGAATGATTGTCGGTGATGGGGACAATGAAAGAGGGAAGAAAAAAAATACTCCAAGCTCATAAATTGCTTGTCTTCACTTTAGCAAAATTATATTGTATCTTAATTCAGCCATTTCGATGAAGTAGAAGGTAACAGGCCTATTGATTGGAGACAGGCACTAATTTGGGGCCCATCTATTTAAAGCCTATAGATTACAGGTAGTGTGTTGTTATGAAAAATAGGTGTTCCCTGAACATCTATAGAAAGTGTAAATAAAACTAGTCACAGTTCAGAAACAGCAGCAAAGGGCACTGGACAAGCCACACTGACAGTGAGGAGGATTCTACTTGCTGGGCAGAAACATGCCCTCAAGATTTCCCACTGGAGCCCTTGGGACGTCAGGCTACCGAACAGGTTCTAAGAACAGGGACACTGATGGCCTTTTGATCCTCTGAGGATCCATTTTCCAGTCTCATGTGTTTTTCATGGACTTTACTTAAGCTTCTCTAACTGCCCCACATTAGTCACATTTTTTTCAATTGCTTTAGGAATACTTTGTACCAGAAGAGACTAGCCTTCAAAATAGGAGTTCAAAAAAGCTGAGCTATCTATCTTAAATAGATACTGAAACCCATATCTCTGTTTTATTTTTAATAAAATGAATTTATTATTCCTATTCAGAATCACTGGATGTACCAAAGTGTGCTAAACCATCATGAAGAATATGAGTCAATGCTAATTTGGGTGGCTGATTTCTGTTGATCACTTCCCTCTTTTTATAAATACACGGAGAAGCCCCTGGGCTAATTTGGGGGCCTACTTGGGGGCCACTTTTCTCCTCTAATCCTGCAGTCTTTTGATTCAAGTCAATTGTCGACTTTATTTACCAAGGCATTGTATTAGTTTCCAAATCAGTTTTAAATTCCTAATTCCTCAGCTATCCTTATATTTGGATGGTCTTCCTTTTTAGCCTCAGGCTCTATCACGTTGGTATCTCAGGGTTATATTGCTTTTGAAAGGGGAGTCCTTTCATCTCCCTCTCTTGCCTTTTCCCCCCTTCTGCTTTTAGAGTAGTAAGTCCATTAAAGTTGAGAGGCTATATTTCATTGTCAGTTCTCCATACACTTTGGTTTAGCGTCTCCTGGAAAAGCAAGAAATGGAGTGCTACGATTCTAGAGGATAAGAATTAAAATCTAGTACAATGATGAGTCAGTTACAGTTTACCTAATTTTTGTAGAGAATTTTGTTTTAATGGCTGTAGCCACCGCCTGTTATTATGAAGGTTGTATACAATCAGTAGATTTCAAATATTATGAGAACACTTCAGGCCTAGAGGTTGGGGAGAACTCCATCTCTGGAGGTGGCATAGGACCTGAGTGCCAGGTTCTTCAGAACGAACTCGCTGCTTCCACCACCGTCCCATTACTCTTCAAAAGCCGTGGTAAATTAGGGAATTAATGTTAGGGGTGTGGAAGAGCTGTTCTTACCGTTCCAACTTAAGGTAAGTGGAGGGTTGAAACATTGTGGTAGAAGTGACTCTGACATTTTCATTTTTTTTTCCCTTTAAGCTTGGGAAAACTCACCATTAATCCTAATTGTAGGTGAATTTATAGCTACTACCAGTTTATGGTTACGAGTGAGTAAAAGGCAAAGGGGTGCATAAGCTTTAGGATTCTTTCACAAAAGTTGCCCTTACAGTACTTTCTTGCTTTTTCATCTGGCTCTGTACTTGGACTCTCCTGCACCTGCTTTGGCACACTTTCACGTTCAGGGGCGGAAGGAATACCCCATGCTCTCTGTTTGGGAAGGTAACTTTTGTGAGGTAGGTTTGGTGAGCAAGGGCATGATAAAAGTAAATACTTAGCAGTGCTGATGAAAAGTATGTGCTTGCAAACCAACAACAAAGGCAGTTCACCAGATATATTGAGGTTAGGAACCATTAACCACCTGTGCCCAAGAGGTGTACTGATTTTTCAGTTGAGGGTGGTGCAGAGAGGACTGTGAGTTGATATAAGAATGAAGTGTTAACAGATGGCTTTCCACAGAGTAGTGAAGCCACTTTTGCCTTAACCTAGCAGTTGAGGTCTCAGTGAAGATCTCGGGCATTCTGATACTGGTTGGCAAGATGTGTCTTGTTGCACTGTGGAAGGGCAGGTCAGTCAAGTATAAGAACCATCCTTCTGCTACAGACAGTACTTTGTTCTTTCCTTGAGGTCTTGGAGTTGGAGTATGTGGTGGACAAAGACATACCCTCTTTCATGCCTTGGGTGAGGTGTTAGTAAAGGCAAAAATGAATGTCCTACTTGTTTCAGAGAATTCTTAATAGCAATGGACAGTTGGAATAAGGGTAGAACAAAGGCTCAGCAGCAAGGATCTGTGTGTACTGAAAGGAAACAAAAGTACGTAGGAAAAGTTGGAACCAACTGTAATGAAAATGAAAAGTGCTGGCCCTTTCAGGGAGGAGTGACGGCTTTGAGAGGTCCCTGCAAGAGGCAGATTCAGTATTTGAAGAGTCGCTGCACCTGGAACAGAGGGGAGACTGTGCCGCAGCTTTGGCTCTCTGTAACGAAGCTATCTGTAAGTAACTCTAACCAGTATGCCTATGGCACTTTTGATTACCTTCATAGCAGGTATTATTAGTGTCGGCACTCAGATGGAACAAAAGCAGCTTTTATGTCTCCTCATTTACTCTCCCAAACTGAGAGGCCCTTTAGCTAGCTGTCTTTGCCCTTCAGATTTGTAAGTGTGCCAGGTGCTGTCACTGTGGCCTATGGATATTTACTGGAATAACCAGGGGTCCACAGATGAATGATTACCCAGCCTTGCCTGCCTTCTTATCCCAAGATAAATTAGGCCTCATCTGTGAGGTTAGTTTGCTCCTTCTCTAGTCACTGCCCAGTGAGGTGCAGCTTATGGAAGGAAGAGAGTCATACATTGGCTATGACTTCCCAGGCCTGTGACTTCGCGCTGCATATTTAATTCTTCATGTTTCTCCCCTGCCTTTCTGATATGCAGCACCATTAGGTTATAGCCTGGGACTAAGGCTTAGAATTTGTATCTGGTTCTTAAACGTGACCCACAAGAAGTTGTGTTCTGTAAAGACAGATGCAGGTTTGGATCTTATTTCTGCTGTTGGCCGTCAGGAAAGGGGAGTTGGGAGCAGAATTTGGAGACCAGAGTCAGACAGGTCAGTTGCAAAAGATAAGAGTGGCAACCTCTAAGGTGGAAGCACCAGTTTATCTTTTTAACTCATTTTAGTTTAGCTTTTCGTTTGTTTGTTTTTTAAATTTGAATTAACCTGTTTGGCCTCCATGGCTTCTGTGAATGTTCCTTATAGCCAGAGCCAGCTCTGTGCCCTGGACAGCACATGCATGGTTCACGCCTTACATTCCTGCTGCATATTTTGAGTTTTACTGCATATCTTTGCTCATTTTTTGTTCAATTTTATTCTTTTTATTTTTGTTTGTATTTTGTGTTCTGTTTCTGCTATATTTTCTTTTGCATTTTAGCTAAACTAAGACTTGCCCTGCATGGTGCCAGCTCTAGCACGCACAGCAGAGCCCTAGTCGATAAGAAGTTGCAAATCAGTATTCGAAAAGCACGGAGCCTGCAGGATCGCATGCAGCAGCAGCAATCATCGCAGCAACCGTCGCAACCCTCAGCCTGCCTCCCCTCACAGGCAGGGGCCCTCCCTCAGCCAACAAGGTAGTGCCTGGGAACCACAGCAGTCGATGTGTGCCAGGGGAGGAAGTGGCCACGGGCGCTCCGTGGCCAGAGCTCTCATTGTCTCGGCGACTAGAGGGGAGAGAAGACTCCTCTGAAAAAATTTATTCTCTCAGGTCATACATGCAGTGAAAATTCATCCCACTGCTGGTCCTTTTCTTAATAGTTCCTAGAAAGGTAAAGAAAAGTATAGCATAATAAATAGACCACTTGTTCATACTTCCTGTGGGGGAATTTTTCCCTGGACTTACGTAATAATAGGATTATTAAATCTGTATATATTAAGTTCTTAGACATGGCAATCGAGCTACATTTCAGGTTACAGTAGAAGCCATGTGATTTGTTTTGAGGTTTTAGTGGCTTCTTGTCTCTCTTGGAAGCAGAAAAAGCAGTCTTCCTTGCTTCAATAAAACCATAGAGAAGAAACACAAAGATTCCCTTTGTTTTGATTCCCTGTGGTCAGGACTAAGAAGAAAGTTCCTGTGGCCACTGATGTCATTCTTACATTTAACCTTTGAATCTGGGTGTTAACTTAAAATAGATAGATTTTAGTAAAAGTAAATTTTGGATGTTAATAAACCTGAGTGGTTGTCAGAATATAAATATTATAAAAGCAGCTAATATTTTTTAAACATCTGCCTATACCCAGGCACTAAGTTTAAACACCTTATGTTTTATTTTAGTTCTCACAGTAACCTTAGGACAAGGACTATTTAGTGGTGTATGTAAATAAAGAAATCAGGCTTATAGGGTAAGTTAAGTAAGGTACCGAGTATTACTCAGCTAACAAGTGGTAGAAGTATGGAATTCAAATCCAGGTAGGTCTATTTGGCTCCATTAGGTTTCCCATATGAGTACACTATCATACTCTTCATAATGTTATAGGGGCGACTGAGTGGCTATATCCACAAAAGTTTGTAGTATGTTATTCAAATTTAATGTTCATAGCTAGGATCCTTTTCCTCCCATTTTGTACTCCTGCGGTTGAATGCTGATCTGAGGATCTGATGAGATATGTTTTGAATAGAAACAATTTAGGCAGATAAAGTCTTTCTAGAAAATTTATGTCACTTGATGTATGTGAGTGATCAAGGTTTTATTTAAGTGCTTCTAACGCAATTTTTAGGTCAGAAATGCAAAGCAGTTAGTGAGAAATGAACTAAATGCTGACTCCCACTCCCAAATTTGAGGACAGTGACGGTGCATTACTTTGGGGAAACATCTCAGTGAGTAATGCAACCAAATCCAGATTATGAAAACACACTTGAAATAGGTGGTTTTTATGTGATTTCATGAACCCAAACTGTCCTGTACTCTGTAAATATGGCCTTTTGGTTCTTTTGGCTGTTGTGCCTCTCTGGACCCCAGGTATGAGTGATTTCTAGGCTTTGCTTACTTTCTAGGTCATTTGCATGTGGGACTAGCAATTTTTGTTTTTTAATTTGCAAGTAAAATATGATTGGAATAGGACTTCACAGGTAGTGAAGAACACTGGCAAGGGCTTTACTTAATATTACTCTGTGAAACTTTGGTGAGGGCATGTATTAAAGAGGATTAATATCGCCAATTATTTGGGTGGAAGCAGACCATGTGCCTTCTCTCGTGAACCTCTGAACTGTTGACTATACTTGTCTTGCCTTTGCATTTATTTTCACCATTCCCTCTGGTTAGCTAGATATGGAAACTGAGTGAAAAGTTTTTTGTAGGTGATCTTGTCAATCAAGCAGTTTATGACTGGTTCTCTCCATTTATTTCAGTGAACAGCCTATCCCGCTCCAAGTATTGTTAAGCCGGGAGGCACAACTGGAACCCTACACGAATACAGAGTTTGGGGCCAGTTCTTTCATCTACTCATCTGCTTCCTGCCATGAGTCACAGTCACCACTCCTCCCAGAGTCATCTACCCTGTCTGCCCCACAGCGTAGTTCCCCCATTAGGTCTGCCTCGAACCTTTTTACTTCAGTGGAGGTGGATAGCATTGACCCCTCTCTGTTGCACAGGCAGTGCTCGCCTAAAACACCAAGGACGACTGAGAAGAATTCTCATCATGGTTGGGAACCATTAGATGTACCAGAGGGTAAACTGCAAGGCCTCAGGGCAGATAACAGCAGCTGCAACAGGTTCCCCCCTCAAGAAGGAAGAGGCATTGACCAAGAAGAGCTATTCCAAGAAAAGAGGGATCCTGTTGACTCATCCCAGGTGATAGCTTGGTCACACCCAACTGGAATAGCCGCCTGTGAGAGAGATGATGCACACCGCCTAGCCTGTAGTCGTGCAAGTTCATCAGCTCAGCCCGACCTTCCCCTTTACAGAGCCTGCCACCCCGTAATGCCTGCTGCTTCTTCATCTGTGTTTCGCTGTCCTGATACTGTGCAGAAAACTAACCAATGCCTCCAAGCCAAAAGCCTCAAAACTTTGTTGACTTCAAAAGTGAACGGAGGCAGTGAGGAGCCCTGTACGCCAGAGTTTCCAGGCACAAAGGGGCTTGTCCGCTCTCTGGCAGAACAGTTCCAGAGGATGCAAGGTGCCACCACAAGAGATGGTTCCCAGGACAGAAGTTTTCCAAATAGTCAAAGGAAGAGCTCTTTCCCTTCTGACTCTAAGCCTCCTTTCCCACAGGGTCAAGGGAAAGGCCATTGGCCTTGGGCAAAACAGCAGCCCTCTGTGAATAGCAGGGACAGACTGCCTTCCTGGGAAGAGCCTTCTGATCACCCTTCTCTTGCCATGAACTCTGGGCTGCCCAATGGTGAGACTTCTTGGGGAGGACAGCCCAGGTTGGCAGAGCCAGATGTGTACCAAAGGAAGCCATCACAAGTAAGAGATGTTAGGCCTAAGGAGTTGGGCAGCAATGTGGACTTGGGAACTTCCTTGCCTTTGGATTCCTGGGTGAATGTCACAAAGCTCTGTGACTCTCAGCTTAAACATGGGGTCCCTGGGTCGGAAATAAAGTCCTCCCCCCCAAATCCCTATACCTGTGCAGCCTATCCAGACAGAAACCACATCCTTTTGCATCCACACTGGAACCAAGACACAGAGCAGGAGACCTCAGAATTGGAGTCTCTCTACCAGGCCAGTCTTCAGGCTTCTCAGACTGGCTGTTCTGGATGGGAGCAGCGGGATGTGGCCTGGTACCCACTTAGCCAAACAGGTAAGAATGCAACCAGGGATGTGGGAGTGGAGGACTCACAAAAGCTTGAGGACAAAATCAGAGATGGGGTCATGTTCTGTCCAGATTGTATCCCCAGCTTAAGAGGTGGTAGTAGAACTTTTGACTCTATTTATAAAGACTTCAGGACAAGGGCTAGACATTTTTCTGGTTAGAATAAAGAATGAGGACAGAATCATCACTCATAGGCCAGTTCTCTCCTAAAGAAAGAGACCCAGGAGTATATGCCCAAGGCTTCTTCAGTACATGAGTCAGTGCTCAGGAATGGCTCATAGGTCTTTAAGAGTGATTCAGCATGACCTGGGTGAGGCTGGGAGGAAAAGTCCTCCTTCCATGGCTTAGAAGATCCAGCTTCATCCCAAGATTCAGTTTCCAGATCCAACTTGTACTGAAGATGTCCACATTGAGCCAAGTCTGCAAAGGGCGTTTCCAGATTATATTGAAGCAGCAATCTCGAGACCTTCCCTGATCCCTTTAGGAACTGCCAGGTTTAGAATTTTCAAGGTAGTATGCCTGCAGGGTACCTATTCCCTGACTTTTCAAAAATATTGTGTGAAGAATGAAGTCTGCACCTTAGATGCATATCACAGATTTAAATGCGCATCACAGACTTAGATACGCATCACTTTTCCCAGTTCCGGAAACTGAATAAATGAAAAATATTTATAACTTGGATTGATGCACTCGAGAATTTCAAAGCCTGAGCTATTATACTGGCTTCATCATTAATTATCAGTATAAATTTGGACAACTCACTTAATATCCCAGGGCCAAGTTTTCACCTATAAAAAAGAGAATTCAATGATTTTTTTAAAGATATCTTCCAATCCTTAAAATATGTATCATTCTGTGAAATTGAACTCAGAACTTTATCTTCAGCTCAGGAATACCAGTTTCCATAATGGTATGGGTTCCTTGCATGCTATCAACCAGCGTTTAATTACAGCTAAACAACAGGTGTTGAATGAGCACCTACTATGTCCCGAGGAGCTCTTGGGAGTTACCACATAAATACGAGATTTGATATTATGGGATGTTTTTTAGGATGTGCATCCTAGTGTAGACTTTGTAATAACGTGCATCTGTGAAGTGCTCCTTAGGTACACAGGGGCAGGGCAGTGTGGGAAGAAGATTCTAAAGAATGAGGAAAAGCTGGAGTTGGCCTCGGTTAGCTTCCTGTGTAATACAAGGGAGAAAGAATACACAAATGTCGAGTGTTTTAATAATAATCAATACACATAATAGAATACATTGTAAGTAAAATATAATGAACTAACTGTCAAACATTATACAAAAACCAAGTGAAACAAAAAAACCCCTCATGTTACCCAAAATAGCAACATTTTTCATTGTGGATAGTCTTGAAATATTTAAAGCAATAAAAATTATTGATAATTCCACTTTTCAAATTTCATGAGTTATATCTAGCTTTGTTATACATATGTACTATATATTTTGCTTTATTTTTACAAAAGGCAGGATTATGATATGATTAACTATTTAGGCTATTTCCAATTTTTTAATAATACTACACTATGATGAATATCTTTAAACTTAAGTGTTTGACCACATTTCTGATAAGCTCCTTAGAATAAATTTTTAGAAAAGTAATAACTAGTTGAAAGTTATAAACTTTAAAAAAAATGTTTTGATATTTACTGGCAAATTAGCCTTCAGGAAGATTGTATTCTGAAAATCAGTATGAAAGTGTACCTACCAACCATTAATTTTTTTCTTTGAAAGTGAACAAAAACTAATTTAAAAAATCCATCTAATGAATCAGTTATCAAAATATTTGTCAAACCAACTAGCCTTTGGGGGAATCCTTCTTTCTCTTATCGTAAAGCATTTATTAAGCACCAAATTACTGGTACTTTTTTTCAAGTTCTTTATTGATACATAAAATGACAGATAACATTGTGTACATTTAAGGTATACAATGTGATGGTTTGATACATGTGTTTATTGCTAAAAGATTACCACAGCAACATTAGTTAACACAACTATCACCACACATATTAAAATATTTTGTGGTAAAAAGGTTTAAAAGCTACCCTCTTAGCAGCTTTCACGTATGTGATACAGTGTTGTTGGCTGTAGTCATGATCCCCAGAACTTACGGCTGCAAGTTTATGCCCTTTGACTAACATCTCTTCAGTTGCCCCAGCCCCTGACAGCCACCATTCTATTCTGTTTCTATTAGTTCATCTTTTTTTATTTTTTAGATTCCACATACAATATACAATAGTATACAATTAATACAATATTTGTCTTTCTCTGACTTATTTTTTAAGCCTTATTTATATATAATTTACACATCATACAATTCACCTAAAATGTACAGTTCAGCAGGTTTTTATTGCATTCACAGAGTTGTCTGTCCATCACCACAGTCGTATTTAAAGTGTGTTTGTCACCCCGAAAGAAAGCTCGTACCTGTTAGTAATCACTCGCCATTTCCTCCTTCCCTTTCTCCCTGCCTCAGGCAACTTCTCATCTACTTTCTGCCTATAGATTTGCTTATTTTGGGCATTTTACATAGATGGAATCGTATAGTATGCTGTGTTTGTGACCATATTATTGACATGTTATAGTTCCTGAAGAGTTGTGCAAACACTGCCCTTGACCTATATTCTAAATTTCACAGTACTATGGAATTGGGCAGACATCATCTTGAAAATAAAAAATAACTTTTTGTCATGGTATATTCAAAAGTTAAGAGTAAGAGTGAATGTTATACACCCCCTCACGTACTTATCACTAACTTGCATGGTGATTATTTTGGCCAATTATTAACATATGGCCATTAATTGATTTAGCTATAGCACCCTCCCCTTTCCCTTTCCCACTGGATTACTTTAAAACATATCCCAGACATTATATCATTTATCTATAAATAGTTTAGAATCTTTCTCAAAGAAATAAAGACTTTAATTTTAATTTTTATTTATTGATAAGAGAAATATTGACCTGTTGTTCCACTTCTCCTATGCTTTCCTTGGTTGGGTCTTGCATGTGCCCTGACGGGGGATCAAACCCACAACCTTGGTGTATTAGGATGATGCTAGAACCAGCTGAGCGACCTGGCCAGGGCTCTGCTTAAGTGTCTTTAAAACACAGGTGGCAAACACAAGGCCTGCGGGCTGAACCCAGCCCTCCACCTTGTTTTGTCTGGCCCGGCACCTTGTTTCTACCCAGCAGTAGCACTGAACTCCTTGCCCCTGGTTAAGGAGTAGTTACATTTATACAGTCCTAAAATACATTTGGCCCTTTGAAAGCAACCGTGAGGCTGATGTGGCCCCCAGTGAAAATGACTTTGACACCCCTGCTTTAAAAGAATCAGAGTCTACTCCCTTCAGGAGGTTTCAGCGGCCACCTCCTTGTCTAGGGAAGCGTTCTTAACTTGATTAGAGGAACGCCAGATTCTAATCATCGTAGCTGTAATTCTTTTATTTATTTGTTTGTTTGTTTTATTTTTAAAGTATTTTTTATTGATTATGCTATTACAGTTTTCCCAATTTTTCCCCTTTACCCCCACTCTGCCCTGCACATCCACATCACCAGCATTCCCCCCTCTTAGTTCATGTCCATTGGTTGTACATACAAGTTCCTTGAGTCCTCTGTTTCCTATACCATTTTTTATCTCTCCCCATCTATTTTATGCCTACCAATTATGCTGCTTCTTCCCTGTACCTTTTCCCCCTAGTCCTCCCTTCCCCCTCCCCACTGATAACCCTCCATGTGATCTCCATTTCTCTGATTCTGTTCCTGTTCTAGTTGTTTGCTTAGTTTTTGTTTTCATTGTTTTTCTTTTCTTTTAGGTTCTGTTATTGATAGTTGTGAGTTTGTTGTAATTTTATTGTTGATATTTTTTATCTTCTTTTTCTTAGATAAGTCCCTTTAAAGTTTCATAGAATAAGGGCTTGGTGATGATAAACTCCTTGAACTTGACTTTATCTGGGAAGCACTTTATCTGCCCTTCCATTCAAAACGATAGCTTTGCTGGATAGAGCAATCTTGGATGTAGGTCTTTGCCTTTCATGACTTGGAATACTTCTTTCCAGCCCCTTCTTGCCTGCAAGGTTTCTTTTGAGAAATCAGCTGATAGTCTTATGGGAACTCCTTTGTAGTTAACTGTCTCCTTTCCTCTTGCTGCTTCTAAGATACTCTATCTTTCATCTTGGGTAACTTAATGTTGATATGCCTTGGTGTGTTCCTCTTTGGGTCCAACTTCTTTGGGACTCTGGACTTCCTGGAAGTCTATTTCCTTTGCCAGATTGGGGAAGTTTTCCTTCATTTTTTGTTTTCCATTTCTTGCTCTTGTTCTTCTCCTTCTGGTACCCCTATGATTCAGATGTTGGAATGTTTCAGGTTGTCCCAGAGGTTCGTAAGTCTCTCTTCATTTTTTTGAATTCTTGTTTCTTCATTCTGTTCTGATTGGATGTTTATTTCTTCCTTTTATTCCAAATTGTTGATCTGAGTCCTGGTTTCCTTCCTGTCACTGTTTGTTCCCTGAATATTTTGCTTTATTTCACTTTGGGTATCCTTCATTTGTTTTTTCATTTTTCAACCAAGCTCAATCAGTTCTGTGAGCATTTTGATTACCAGGGCTTTAAATTCTCCATTAGATAGGTTGGCTATCTCCTTATCACTTAACTCTCTTTCTGGAGTGTTCTCTGTTCTTTCATTTGGGCTGTATTTCTTTGTCTTGGAATACCTGATAAGTTGTAAGGGGGCGGGGCCTTAGGTATTCACCAGGGCAGGGCAACCCTCCTTGCTGCACTGTGGCACTGCCTGTGGGGGAGGGGCCAGAGAGGGAACAGTGCAGCTGGCCTGCTCACCTCTAGTGCTCTTTCCAGTGAACTCTCTGGTGAGACTGGGAGTTTCTCCTACCACAGCCTCTGCTGCCGTAGTCCACAGCCAGCTCTGAGTCTCATTTTTGCCTTCAGCCAGCCCCGCCTACCGCCTCGCTGTGGTTTTTCTCAGCTGGCCCCTCCTTACCTCAGGTTCTTACTGGTCTGGTTTTTCTGGTTGATTTTTTTCTTTAATTCCTTGGTTGTCAGAGTTCTGTGCAGTTTGATTTTCTGGCACTTCTGGTTGTTTGTTGATTTTAGATTGGTTGTTATCATACTTTTGGTTGTGCGAGGAAGTGAAGGGTTTCTACCTATGCCTCCATCTTGGCGGGAACCTTATTTATTTATTTTTAGAGGGAGGGGAAGGGAGGGAGAAAGAGAGAAAGAGAAACATCAATATGTGGTTGCCTCTCGCTTGCCCCCTAATGGGGACCTGGCCCACACCCAGGCATGTGCCCTGCCTGGGAATTGAACCAGTGACCCTTTGGTTCACAGGCCAGTGCTCAATCCACTGACCACACCAGCCAGGGCTATAGCTGTAATTCTTAAATCTGACTGCCCATCATAGTCACCTAAGGAGTGGCTTTAAAAAAAAAACAGAGAAATAATTTTAAATAAATGGGATCAGAGCACACATGCTATTTTTATTGTGGACAATTTTATTGTTTATCTTTCCTCCCCTCACATCCATCACTACCTTTTATTCCCCACCTTCCCAGGTAAGAATATAATGTACATATTTCTCTATTTTTCTGTTTATAAAATCCTATGTAGATCTATATACACAGTGTTTTTGGGGGAAGTTAATATGATAGGTTTTTTTTCTCTTAACAATACTTCACAAAAATCCCTCCAAGTCATCTTGCTTAATTCAATTATTCTTTTTAGTGGTGGGCAATATTTGATATTGAGGATACCATAATGTATTTAGCCATTCTACTATAGATGGGCATTACTTTAATTCTTGGCTACTGTAAACAAAGCTCCAATTAACTGGTAGTTTTGCTTCTTAATTCCAGTAGTAAAATTGTTGGGTAAGAGGATAAATATACTTTCAAGCTTAATTGATATTTCTAGATTGCTTTTCAGGAAGACTGTAACATTTTACATTGCATAAGCAGTACCTGAGTATATTCTCCTACACTTTAAAAAAAAATTCTCACCTGAGGATATGTTTATTGATTTTAGAAAGAGAGAAAGGGAGAGACAGAGAGAAGGAGACATTGATGTGACAGAGAAACATCAATCAGTTGCCTCCCGTTTGCACCCCAGCTGAGGACGGAACCCACGACCTATGTGTGTGCCTAACTGGGAATTGAACCCACAACCCTTTGGTGCACAGAATGATATTCCAAGCAACTGAGCCACCCGGCCAGAGAGGGAATCTCCTGCACGTCTAGGGGAAGCCTCTTAAAAATAAATATTCCTGTACTCTAACCACAAAGATTCTGATTCAGTAGGTCTGTCTAGAGATACAGGAAGTTATATTTTTTAAAGCTCCTAGATGAATCTGAGGTGGTTTTAGGACCACTGCATTTAAACTCCAGGAAGCATTAAAAATAAATGGTCTTCTAGCTTAATATCAGAATATGATGCTTTAGCCTGATGACATATATTAGAATCAAAATATCTAATCAACACATGAATTGGCGATAGATACAGATATATCGAATACAGGTCAAGGGCATGCGCATCTTCGGAATGGAAGGCTTAATTAGTCGTATTGGGGCAAGCCCCTTGGGAATCACATACCCACTTTGGAGCCACTCTTAACAGCCTAGCAATATTTCGAGGAAGAGATAAGCATTTACAGATCATTTAGAATTTTTAGTAATTAAGAGAAGCTAATGGAAGTAAAAGAGTGTTACACATACAAAATGTTGCTGAAGAGCTCCTGTTCATAATGATAGGAAGCAAAAATCGAGAGACTTGAATTTTAATAATGGTTAAACTACTTACTACCTGTCAGACCGTGGAACTCATTTCCATGTTATGTAAAACATAACAGGAAGGTTTGATAGATGATTAGTATGATCATTTCTGTTTCTAACTAGACTGGATAATTCTTTGTCATCACAGATGCTCTATAAATCACCATGTTGGAAAATTTCCTCTGTATATATTTTTAAGTCTTGGACCCAAGCCTGACAGAAGCAAAGTTAATTGTGCTTACAAAAAATGAAATGAGGCAAGATGGAGATATTCAGCTGTCTCTCCACAGGGCCCCTTCTCTACAAGGTTCTTCAAGGCCTGTGTTCTGAGGCCCTTGTGGCGTATAAGAAAACGATGCATATTCTGAAACTGTTTTTTCTGCATTCCAGGAGCACATCCTCCATTAGATCAGGGATGCATATTAGTCGTTTAATGAAACAACTCCTGAATTTCGTACTGCCAAGCTCAGAGTTTAGGCTCCAAGAGAAGGGAGAGCTTCAACTTATATTTGTCTTTTCCTCCTAAGGCTCTGCAGATGGCGTTGGAAGGAGGTTGCACTCAGCCCCTGGCCTTGGTCTCTCAAAGACCCCAACAGCAGAAATGGAGCACAGTCTCCATGAAGCCAACACAGTGCCTGCTTCTCAGGTAGCAGTCTCAGGTGCCAAAGCGCTGGGCATGGGATGTTGTGTTGGGGAAGGAATTGGGGAGAGATATGAGTGCGGCAGGGCTGGTGGTAAGGCAGGGGCATGGTAATGTGAGGCTGTTAGAGGAGAACAAGTTCTATGATTGGGCTGCTTTTGAATGAGAGGAGATTGCCACCTGGGTACTACCTTTCAGATATATCTAATTCAGATCTCTACCAGTGAGTTTTACCCTATTCTCTCCCAAATTCCTGGAAACAGGGTCTGTGGGAAAACCCCAGGTCTGGTGTTACGTGTTTGCCTATGTGTGTCTGTGTATTTGAAGGCTATACCTTGTCAAAATCCCAGCAGGAGTATGGAGAAGATGATAAGTACAGTGCAGAGAATTTTTGCTGCATCTCACGCAATCTCAGTGGTAATGTTGTCTTAGAGAGGGTGGAGACCCCGGTCTCTTCCCACAGTGTTGTAAGTGGAATCAGTGTCTTTCTATTCAGAGCACCCTCTTTCTCTTGCTGGGTAAAATATTGTGCAAGTGAAGAGGCAGAAAAAACTAAAGGTTGTAATTTGGGGGAAAGCAATCAGCAAAAATGAGGACACATAGTCATTATTTTATTGACCCACATTTAGCTGGAGCCCAGAGGAATGTCCCTCCCCTGTAGTTGTTCTGCAAGGTGTACTATAGGGCTCCTCGGGGTGAGAAGAGTCCTAGTAGCCTTGAGAGGAGTTTCTGAGAAGCAATAGCTGCTGATTGGGTCAGAACCCATTGCACTGATCAAAGGAAGAGGTGGGATGGAATATTGTTTTGCCTTTCCCGCCTCCCCCTAGTACATGATTGAGTGAGGTCCAGTGTGCTTTCAAGCTGAAATAAAGCATGTGCATTAGCAAATATGGAAAATGATTTTTAAAAATCCTCCTCCTGAGGCCTTTCTTACATAATTAATGCAGTAATTTGTGGGTGAATTGGCAGGGACACCCAAGTCAGCAGAGATCAACAAATTCAAATAGTTTCAGTGGCTGGATTTATAAATTGTGCCTTTTGAGAATTTCACCCACTTACCAAAGCAAGTTGAGTTTTCATTACAATAGAGGTCAGGACACAAAACATCAGTGCATTGAAACTTGTTCACCAGGTTAGCTAGATAAAAAATTTTAAACACATGATATAGAGTGAAAACTAAGTCTCTGTTCTACCAGTCCTTCAGATCCAGTTTCTCTTCCCTAGAGGCAGTCATTTTTTTCCAATCTATTATTTGTCAGTTCCCGAACAACTCTGAACAGTTTGCTATTCTTTTTGGAAAAGGTGGTCATTTTTTGGCCAGCATGTCTTCTATACCTTTAATGCATTAAATGGCAAATTGTTATTTTCTAGGAGATTTGGCTTGCTTTCTTCTGACTCCTGTATTATTTATTTATTCATTCATCATTTTAATTGCTTATCAAGCTTATGTTTTAGGTACTGTGCCAGGTGCTGGGGATACAGTGGCTAGTGAGCTAGATGTAGTCCCAGCTTTCATGGACTTTACAGTGTACTGGAGACAGATAAATAAACAATTCTAATATAACATGATAGAATTTAATGCCATGGAAGTATAATAAAAGGAAACCTAAAGTAGGCTTGAAGAATAAAGGAAGACTTCCTGGAAGAAGTAAAAAAATATAAAGGGACCTGAAGCAGATGTTAACTGAATTAAAAGAAGTTTGGTATGGCAAGATTAGAGTCTGGCAAGGGAAGGATGGAGAGTATTGACTAGTGAGACTGGAAAGAATAAAACCAAGGGTTATACCATGAACCACAGTAAGAAGTTTCGGAGGATAGTGAGAAGTAGACATACTGGAGAGCCAATTAGGAAGCAAAAATCAATGGGATTTGGTGCCTGCCTGCCTTGATATGGGGAAAGGAGAATCAAAGTTCTTGTCCAGGAATTATGGGTTGATTGATAATCATGTATTTAAGGGAAGAGAAGCAAATATGTATTTGAGGGAAGACATACATACAATTTTGGATATACAGGATGGGGCAAAGTAGGTTTACAGTTCTATGGAGAATACTATAATAATTAATAAATAATAACACTGGAATGGACTCTGTTTTGTGTACTCATAAATACAAACCTACTTTTACCCCACCCTGTATTAAACTTGAGTGGAGATGTCTTGTAGACCTTTGGATATGAGACATCTAGGCTTGAAATTGAGATGTGGAAATCATACCCATTGAAAAGAGGAAGAATATTGTGAAAGAGAGGAGCCAGGACATATCCCCGAAGGGTACCAGGGTTCTTCTAAAGAACCACCTTAAAAGGAGACTTAGTGAAAGAGATCAGAGAGAGAAGCAAAACCAGCGAAGAGTGGTATCACTCTCCTCTGTCTAGAAGAAAGGAACAGTTGGCTGTGTCATATGCTGAAAGGACCTGGTCCTTAGGCTGCATGGTAAATGCCTACTATGTGCCATGCTATGGTAGATGCTATGAGCATTCTGATGAACGAACACAAATTGTGTCCTTAAATAGCTTACAGTCTCATAAAGCAAATAAGATATGCTGGCATATATTATTTTATTTAATATTTATTAAATGCCTGTGATGTTCCAGGTGTCGTTCAAGGTGCTGGGGATACTGGAGTGAAAAGAACTGTATTCTACTAGGAGAAAAAGACAATAAACAAGTTAATCCTAGACAATATATGATAAAGAAGAATAAAACAAAGCCAGAGGATAAGGAGTTAAAGAGGTAACAGGGTTATTCTCAGGGTTATTTTTGATGGAATAGTGAGGGAAGCTGGCTCTAAGGAAGTAACATTTGATCAGAAACCTCACTGATATCAAGGCGTGAGCCATGGAAATAACATTCCAGGTAACAGAAATAGTACGTGTAAGAGGCCTGAGGTGAAATGAGTGTGGTGTATTTGTGGAACATTAAGAAGGTTGGAATGTAAAAATGCAGGAATGGCAGCAGATACATGAGAAAGATTGGCATTGCCATATTACTTAGGAACTTGCAGGCCACAGTAAGGAGGTAGTGGGCTGGAGATGGGAAGATCGGATTAGAGGTTGTTGCCATGGTCCAGTTAAGTTGAAATATGAAACCTATGGGTAGAAATGACAGTATTTGGCAAAGACAACTAATGGAATGATGGATGAAAAGTGCAAAATCAAGGGCAATATAAATATATTAATCTGGGCGACTTAAGAAAATGTACCTGGAGGAGGAGTTTGGAAGAATGTTGGTTCAATTGTGGATATGTTAGTGTTTCAAATGTTAAAGGGGATATTTCTGAGGTTTTGCCATGAAAGTGAATGACTGACGGAGTGTAGAGCAGGACATAAGCATCAGTGAGTGCCAACTCGACAGGCAAATGAGGGGAGAGTGGAATGTAGCAATGACAGGAGCGAAAATGGAGTAGTGGAGTTTTGTTTTGTTTTGTTTTTTAAGATTTTATTTATTCATTTTTAGAAGGGAAGGGAGGGAGAAAGAGAGGGAGAGAAACATCAGTATGTGGTTGCCTCTCAAGCGCACCCTACTGGGGACCTGGCCTGCAACCTAGGCGTGTGCCCTGACTGGGAATTGAACTGGCAACCCCTTGCTTTGCAGGCCAGCATTCAATCCACTGAGCCACATCAGCCAGGGCAAGAGTTCTTGATTGTACACTTAAGGATATATATTTTGGTTCCTAATATTTAGATAGAGTATAGAATTTTCTTTCTCAATCCCAGGCTTTGTGAATTTCTCTCTCATTTCTTTTCTGCTTTTAAATTTCTGTCTCTGTCTCTGTCTCTCTAATTCTACTGTTAGCATTAAGGAGTTTGCTAAAGATGTAGATGGTAGCGTTGGGAAGGAAAGAGCTATGAGGAAGACAAGTTGAGAGAGGAGAGTCTGCAGTTTGGTGTCTCCACTGAATAGTGGTCAGGATGTTTCCTAGAGGGACTAACGAGAAGGGTGACTGAGTAAACTGAGCCCCTTTCCAGAACACGGCATGTTTGCACTTTAGTTCCCTCCATCCCCCACGCTTGCCTCACTGTGTTTACCCAGCCATGTCCTGCTGTATGTTAATTCTCATCTCTGTGTTTTTTTGTCGTCTCATTATAAGGATCCATCAAACGTGAGGAAAAAGGCTTTGGAAATCAAGCACCGTTGTTCCAGCTCCTCTTCCCTCCCTGTCATCCATGACCCTCCTGTGTTTCTCCTTGGTCCCCAACTCTACCCACCCCAACCACAGTTCCTGTCCCCAGATGTCTTGATGCCCAGCATGGCAGGGGAACCCCATAGACCCCCAGGTAACTCTACCCTCAACTGTAATATTATGTGCCAGAATGTGGTACCTTTCCAGGGACATAAAGGTTGAAATTAGTACGCTTATAGGTGTGTGTGTGTGTCCCCCAAAGTGGGGTTGTAAAGGGATATGAATTACTGCTTTAAGATCAAATATTCATCTTGATGAATTGTGATTGAAGCATTTCTTGGGCAACATAGTTCTTCAGCTAAAGGTCTAGAGTTCCCAGAATCTAACTACCCATGAAAATGAACTGCTTCAGTCATGATAGGATAAGCTTTTAAGTGAGCAGTGGGAGTTAATATCCAATCTTTGGAATCCCCCCTAAAACGGAAGTGTCATCTCTATTAGTTTTACTTCCTTCTGTCCCCTAAGCCTCAGTTAAGGAATGGCCTATGGTAGACTTGGGAAGATCCTGTACCTCAAATACCCATGCCGTGTATAAAGACCCAAACAGTCCTGGGGAAGGTGAGCGGCATCAGTCTGGCTTTCTCCATAGCAAGATTTCCTTCTTTTCCCCTTCATGGGCTGAAATCTACAGTTTAAGGCAGTGATCCCATTTGGAAATGGGAGGTAATACTAGCATTCAGGGATGTTGCGAAACATCCTGCAATGCACAGGGAAGTTTCCCTGCACTCCCTTATCCCCCAAAGAAAGAATTATCAGCCCAAAATATCATTAGTGCCAAGGTTGAGAAACCTTGGCTTGTAGATATAAATGCCCCAGGGCAGAGGGTGGTTGTGGTTCTAGAACAGAAGACAGAGTAGTATTGTTGATATCTGTGTCTAAATTTTAGGAAGCTTTGGATAAATAGGCCATCTGGTTTAGGTGGACTTTCTGTTACTCTGTGGAACAATCCAGGTAGCCAGCTTCCTTTGACAGTTGTTAGGGGCAACTGATGATATAAGCAGCATTAATTGCAGCCTATTCTGCACCAAATGCTATCGTCAATACAGAGGAGAAAGAAGGCAGCTCTCTACTCTCAAAGAGCTCAGTGCTTAGTCAGAATATGCATACATGCATATATACATACATTTGACAATATAACACAGATGTTGATGGGTTATGAAAAAGAAAAAAATTGGGAAGTATTTTTAGAAGTGATTCTTTCAAGTAAAGGGGAATTAATGTATAGAAAAGGCACTTCACGTTGTATATGTGGGAGGACTGGCGTGAACAAAAGCAGAAATCTCAGAATGTGCAGGAATGTGGCTGGAGTTGAGGCACCATGTTAAGAAAATGAGTGATGTTTTGGAGTGCTGGCTCTAGGAGTAGAGCTGTCACCATGAGAATATACATTTGCAATGTTCGGGAGCCATTCTGGAGTGTGTGTGTCTGTGCGTGCACGCGCGTGTGTTGAAGTTGAAGGATTATAGTGGAATGAGGCAGAGTATGGCAGCATCTAGGAGACTATTTTATTTGCCTAGGTTGGAGGTAAGATACTTGATTTGGATGTATATTAAGAGTTTTTAAAAAATGAAATTAAAAGCAAAGCTAGTTTTCTTCCTTCCCTTGTGTGTGTGTTCCTGGAGGGGTGGAGAGTTGGGAGGAACAGCCTGGAATAGTCCTCTGGGAAGGAGAATGGTTTACTGAAGATGCTCAATCTTTGGGTTTCTTTTCTCTTCTCAGGAACTTCAAGGAGTGCCCAGCAGTTTCTGGCTATGTGTGACAGGGGTGAAACTTCCCAAGGGGTCAAGTACACAGGAACGACTTGGACCTATCGGAGTCTCCCCCATTGTTCCAGAACAGATGCCTCTTGGGGACCATGGTCAGAGGCCAACCAGCATATTGGGGCTAGATTCCTGACTACTCCAGGGTGCCAGACTCAGCTAATCCACTCTGCCACACTACCAGAAAGACACCAGGGCCTTCACGTTCCTCATGATCAGTCCCGGGGGGGTCTTCTCCATTTACCCTCCCACCCTCCCATTGTTCACCCTGTGTCTCTATCATCAAACAGTCTTCATGTACCCCTGAGAATTCGGAATTCGGGTCCTGTTCCAGGGTCTCGAGCCCCTGGTCCTCGAAGAGTAGATATGCCCCCAGATGATGACTGGAGGCAAAGCAGTTATGCCCCACAGTCTGGGCATAGGAGGATAGTGGGACAAGACTTTCTGTTTGTTTTAGCAGATGCCCCTGGAAGAAAGCAGATCAGGGCTAGAGCCCTGCAGCACAGTAGGTGGTAAGGGCCACCCCTTTCCTTTCCTGGAGCCACAGCTTTCTCTGTTCAACTGTGCTGTGGCAGAGTCCATACCTTACATCCCTGCCAGGGTTGTGCTAGTCTGATCTCATCATAGAGTGGGCAGTTTCTCCTAAGGATGCCAGGAACTTCTAATGTGATGTGGCTGTTTGAGAAGGAATATTGGACATTCCAATTTCCATTCACCTAGCAAAGAGAAGTAACTGCTATTTAGGTCTTTATTTGAGCCACTTTAAAGATGAATCCATGTTACTCTGGACACTAGCCATTCCTTAGGTCACCATTTTATTCCTGGATACTTTATGTCCCTACTCGTACTTGAGCCCTCATCCTCTGTTCCTCTACTGTCTTACCAACTTCTACTCTTTGTTTTATCCACCCATCTGTCTGTCTTCCCCATCCCCCAATATTGGAGGGACATGTAGCCCTACGGTCACTGTCCTGACCACAGGGCAGTCCTCCTACCCAGGTATTATATACTGTCAGCCTCCCTTGTGCCCCCAAAACTTAGGCCTAGAATGTGGAGCTTCCAACATAACATTTGCCCTCTGAACAATGGAGTCGGGCACACTAACACCCTTCTGTCTCAGCAGCAGAGTCATTACTGCCACTTGCTCAGTCGCTGTTGTAAACCCTCAGAGTCAGCTGAACTATTTTAGGGCCAAACATACTGTTTTTGTAAAGTATTTTTCATTAATAAATCTATAAGATAGTTCTATTTAATTCCTTGTCATTTAATTGTTTTATAAAGCCCTTTTGGGCTAGGAGAAGATGGCAGCCAAGGAAGTGGAAGCTGAGTCCACTTGCTCTTGCCCCAGACTCAGATTCACGACTGATCTTCTGACAAATAATCCGAACAATCAACAGAATCTTAGCTGATATGAAGTTTTGAAGCCAAAGAGTACAGAAGATGCCTCACAGTGGGTGGTAAGGAGACTTTACAAGTTGAAGGGGAAACATGCCATGTGTGGTGCCTGCAGCAAAGGAGAGACTAGCCAGAAATTGCAGCTTCGTGACTCCCCTCCCAGGGCAGGGAGCCCCAGTCCTGAATAGCGAACCCCCAAACCCTAGCTGGGAGGGACTTGGGAGGATATATAGAGTGGAGGAGACCCAGGCTACACACATACGCATACATACAGTGAGCAGCATGTCCATAGCCATAGCACTAAATGTCAACCAGGAGAGTGCCATGGAGAGGGACTCTGTCTCCCAAAATGATAAGGGTTGCACCTGGGTCGGGTGGAGGCAGACTGTGGCCAGCCATGACCATTAGAGACTTGGTTTTTTGGAGAGGCGGTGTGCACGGAGAACCAGACAGTGACTTAGTGTTGCAGCGGGGGTGCCACAGAGAGACTTTTTAAAAGGGGAGCTAAAGTGTGCTGGGCAGGGACCCCATGCACAGCTGCTCTGCCAGCAAAGGGACAGTGTGAAAGCACAGTTAACTCCCACTGAAAACAGCTGGGTGGGAAGATCAGAAAGTTGCACAGCGAAAGGATTTCTGGGTCCCAGTGCAGTTAGCAAGCCAGGGGCTGTGCAAAAACAGTTCAGGACTGTGTCTACTGTGAGGGCAGTGGGCTGGGAATTAGATGGGCAAGAGTTGAGCATCTGAGATTACATACAGCCAGGCAGAACCCCCTTCCCCAGCAGAGTTCAAACCTCTGGGAAGGGAAGGATGTACCCAGCCCCCACCTCCTGCTGGATTGCAAGTAATGTATCCAGTGGGGAAGTTCTGCAGAATAGTCAGGCCAGGCTCAAGAACCCCCTGCAGGGTGCGTATCCACAGGAGAAAGGAAGAGAAACTCCAAAAGACCCCATTTTGAACTCTCAGGGAGTCAAAATACACTGGTTCCTAGGGCCCTATTCTACTGACACCAGGAAGGAAGAGAGATCAGAAATCAGTGCAACACGGAGTAATTAGGGCCCCACCCAGCCTTGGCTCGCACACAGAGCTGCCATCAGCACCAAGCAAGAAAGAGCTGACCCTCTTACTCAGATTGCCCCTCCCTTGAAACAGACAGCTAGTTTATCAGAAACTATACAGTATTAGGAATGAGCTTGGGCAGACCAAGACCGATAGTAGAGGGGCAGGGGAACACACCCACAGTTTTCCCAGAAGACTGAACAGCTCCTCCTAGGGGAGACCCAGGGCTCCCACCCTCCAGATTGTAGTAGAAGCCCCCTCTAGAGAGAGGTGAAGGTG
>PVKM010016432.1:0-26889 GCA_004027735.1 Carollia perspicillata
GGCTCACTATTCTGCCACCACCACCACCTCCGTCACCTCACTGCACCACACCACCTCTCCGCCTGTCTCCATGATTCTGCCCCTCCTACTCATCTGGATGAATGTGGTTCTCTAAATCCTTGGTTGTTGGACTGGTAGTTTTGGGTGTTTATTGTTTTTGAGGTTAGTTGCAATTCTTGTGGTTGTGCGAGGAGATGAAGCATATCTACCTACATTTCTATCTTGACCAGAAATCTAGCAATCAAGTATTTTTAATTAAGATATGTACATTTTTTAGACATAATGCTTTGCACACTTAATAGACTATAGTATACTGTAAACAGAACTTTTATATGCAGTGGGAAAACAAAAAAAATTTGAATTGCATCATTGTGATTTTCATTACATTGCAGTAATGTGAAACTGAACCCATAATATCTCTAATACCCTGACCACAATTTTATATATATATAAAATTATATATATAGATATATAGATATATATATAGATATTATATATAAAATTATATATATTATATATATATTATATTATATATATATAATTATATATATAAATGTTGAATATATATATATACTCAACAGAGTCAGAGTCCAGATTAGAGCCAGCTTACCTAATTCCTAACCTCAGGAACATCATTTTGAAGATATTTTTGGTGACATAGAAAAGATTACATCCCTACCACATAAATTCCATAGGTACATGTTTGTAGATTTTTAGCTCAACTTTACTCCTAGACAATGACATTACAAACTGTTAGAAAACTGAAATAATTTCTGGTTAATTCTCCTTGTGCAACTTGCTGTGCAACCTAGCAGCATACTAAGTGGTTTTCTGAGAAAGGATGTTGCCCTCTCCATTGAGTAATGTAGTTGAGAATATTTAGATAAAGAACTGTTCGATGCTACAGTTTTATGTGTATTACTTCAGTATAGTTTTAGAATATTAACATTAAGTAATAGAAATAGAATTTCTTAGGAATCGAGGTGTTTATTTTCCCAATAATATATTGGGAAATGACCAGTCTATTTATCTTCTGTATGGGACATTTCCTTATTAATGTCAAATCTCACTTTTCCTGGCCTTCCTTTTCACTATTCACCAATAATGTGTGGTTTGCGCTATAGTATTTTGTTTCTGCTCTGTTGTTGCATGTAGAAAGCTTGTTAACTTCATGTGTACCAAGTTTGCCTCTTATTTGTTTTTTCTCCTCTGTGATCTTGGGTGTGCATATGGTTGAGGTTAAATGTGGGCTATTTAAGTAGACAAGAGTTGAACTAGAGCAACTTCATCACAAATGTCCTGATTAATTGGAGGCAAATGCCCAAATTTAGTCTGTGTTGCTAAACTTGTCCAAAGGATACATCATAAATCTAAATGCTAACAGAATTAATCATTAATGGTAAAAAAATTAAATGAAAATTACTATAAAGCAACATCTGATAGTGATGCTTTCAAATGCTGCTTCTAGTAGACATGCATATTAATGAAAAGAACAGGCAGGGAGGAAAAATGAGTGCATACCATCACAAAATCGTGATGCTTTTTCAAAAAAATTCATCTTTGCCCCCTTTTTTCTAAGAACTGAAAGAGGTATCTGATGGATTTTATCAGAAACTGTCACATCACAGAGCAATGAAAGAAGGACAGAAAAACGCATACGTACTCCGAGAAGCCATAGCTTTTGGCAGATGTTGCAAACGAGTCAGATTACTGACCTTCTTTTTTCTTCTGGGGCCTTGTGTCAACTTTTAGTGGAGTTTCCAATTGCACAACGAGCATCTGGACAGTTTTGACATTTTTATTATACTCTGTGAGTTCTTAAACTGCTACCATTTTGTTTAAAGATAATTTCTCTCAAGATTAAAACAATTATTTAACTGCCAAGGATAATTAATCCCAACCCCATGACTCAACACCAAACAATTATCTTTCCAGATCTGGTTTCTTAACTCATATTCATAATCAGAATACCTGTAATTTAATCAAAATTAAGATTTGATTGCT
Source organism: Carollia perspicillata (assembly GCA_004027735.1). Taxonomy (NCBI): domain Eukaryota; kingdom Metazoa; phylum Chordata; class Mammalia; order Chiroptera; family Phyllostomidae; genus Carollia; species Carollia perspicillata. The sequence goes on from PVKM010016432.1 coordinate 2,005, forward strand.
TGTTTGATGATATGAGCATTCAAATCCATTTTTTTCGAGGCCTAATTCTGTTTCTTGTACTTCCTTTGTACTGAAGTACTGTAGTTTAAATAGCCCATTTAACACAACTACTTTCAAACTAGATAATAAATTCTCAAAGAAGCAGACTAAGGAATTCATAATCATAGCTCTTGGCCGCCACCTAAAGGTTTCTCTCTTGTTTTATTTTATGTAAGACCTACTGTGCATGCCTTTTATAATAAAATCGTTGCCTGTAATGTCACATTTCTATATAAGTATAGGGTAAAGAGACTACGTATTTCACTATGTCCTTTTTACTTTTGTGTATTTACATTAGCAGCCCATATAATTATATCCACTTCTCAATCTATTCCTCTATACAAAAGCAGCTTAAACTAGGTCCTTTAAGTGGTATGAAGATTATCTATTCATTCAAGAAAGAGTGTGTCCTTATTATGGCCCAATCCCAGGCCCATCTTGGAAATAGGAAATTAAGTCACGGTCACTGGTTCAAGAAGCATGCACCAGTTTCAATGATTTAAGAAACTGGCTTCTCTTTTATCACAGTCTGAGTTAGAATTATCATTGATAGGATGTCATGGAATGAATCTAGTAGTCTAAACAAGGAGAAATGTTTCTGCTTTACAACTTTCCAAGGGAAACTTAGTGAAACTCACTCAGGTTTATGAAACCATTTCTGACTGTGATGTATGTGCTAAACACTTCAGATTTCACAGGTATAACCTCTTGATTATGCTTAAGGGTAGATGAAATACCAGAATTAATAATTCAAAGTTCTATATCCTATTCTCACTCCCTTTACTATCCTCTGAGGTGATATTCAAACAGACAGAAAGAATAAGCAGCCAGCCTTGCCAAGAATATAGAGAGACCAAAGGAATTGTCAGTGCAAAAGCCAAAACCCTAAGGGAGGGCCAAGGGACCTGGAGCAGAGTAAGCAAAGGGGAGTTCCATGAGATGGAGCTGGAGGAGTCAGGAGGAGCCCAGTCATGTTGGTGAAGGACTTGGGTTTATTTGAATAAAATGGAAAACGACCATATCAGATTAGTAACTTGATCTTATGGCTGTATTGAGAAGGAGTTGGAGGCAGCCAAGAGAAGATGGAGACAGAAATCTAGAACAGACACGCAGATGGGAGACTTGATGGTGACATGGGCAAGGGTGGTGACAGCAGAGGCAAAGAGAAGTGAACACGTTTGAGATGAATTTTGGAGCTAGACTCAGTAAGACCTGGCAGTAAATCAGATGACCTCTTGGTTCTGCCATTCCTTTCAAGATTGTTAGCAATTGTTGATATGATACGAAGATAGATTTGATAGATAGATACTGATACTGTTTTCTTAAATAAATTTAAATATATACTTTAGGTTTATGTCACATCTAAGCTTTAATTTAACAAAAACAATAGTTTTATGAAAATCTTATTAGAATGATCTATTTGTACACCAGCAGAGAAATATTTATTGTCTAACACCTTTTCCAAATGAAGCCATCTACAAAAAATAATTTTATGGATGATGATAGTTTGTCTATTAAAAGCATCAAAGCTTATTAAATTTAACCGCTAAAAAGATTTTTTTCTAAAATGTTAAAATACTTCTCTAATCTCTTAAGCAGAATATACTTAAAATAAACTTTTCAAAAACTCAGGCTCACCATTTTGAAAAAACAGTTACTGTGCTTCTGTAATCTAGCAGTACCTCTAAAACTAGTGAGAAAAAAGGGGGTTTCCCTACTCTGAAAAAATAAAACTTCTGCTTTGAAATAACTGAATTTGTTGTTGTTGCTTCAGTTGCTCCTAGCTCTCACTGTGCCAGACTATAGCCATCCACTTCTCACCCATTCCAACATGATGTTTTTCCTCTGCTATAAAGCTGGGAGCTCTGCTATCAATTTTCAGGCAAGTTAATAGCAGTAAACTCCATGTAAAGTATGAACTTTTGTATCTATGATTGCACAGAGGGTTTTCTTTTTACATGGTGTTTTCTCAAGAATATTTAGGTCATTGAACTTGCTTGATCAGTAGAATTCAAGTTAAGGAGATGTCCTATAGTAGTATTTTATTTCCCACATTTTTCATGGTGCTCCTTGAAATGGAATTTACATTACCCTATACATTATCATTTTAAGTTTCTAAAAAGGATCAGTCCTTATGACACAACTTCAGTTGCATCATTATAAATGTTGGTTTTCATTTGAGGCCTATAGTTTTCAAATGTAACAAAAGCATGTAAAATTTGACCATAAAATTAGACTTAAAAAAATCCCAAATTTCTTGACTTGTACTATGTTATCTCTTTCCTTTTTCCATTCTGACATGTATGGAAACTAAAACAAATCAAATGTCCACAAAACTCCAATTAGCAACACTATTTTCAACGTGTCTTTTGACAAGTAACATATGCATATTACAAATGCAAAGTCACATTTGCAGCAGCTCTTCTGAATAGCTACATTCCTCAAAGCTTTCTCCATATCACCACCTTGTGTCATGGGGGGCAGGGAATTGTGTAAATATGTAATAGAAATTTATAAATGATTAAAGCATTTGTATAAACAAAGAACAGTCTTAATGCACATAAGAATTATTTTGAGAAAACCAGATACCGATGCCTAAAGCTGACCTGCCAAATGAGAATCTTTAAAAAAGGTGTAAGTCCAGAAACTGGTATTTCAAACAAGTATTCCCCAGCTTATTGATATCAGTGGTCCTTAGACAAATCTTTAGATAGCATTGTCATAAAACTCCAGGTAAGCAATCCTAAATGATCTGCCTTTTCAACTTTGTGGCAGATTATATTTTCCAAAGATGACTGTACCAATACGTACCATTCTTGATGCTCTTTCTTTAAGGTGACATGGACATCTCTTCACCAAAAGAAGGGGTTTACATTTCCTCTCCTTGAATCTGGGCAGACTGACTACAGTGGAAGTGATGTTATGTGACTTCCAAGACCAATGAATAAAATGCAATACCACTTCCGCCTGGTTCTCTTGGGAGACTTGCCCTTGGAATCCAGCCACCGTGCTGTGAGAAAGCTAAGCAGCCACAAGTAAAGGCCACGTGCAGATCTTTCAGCTATAGCTCCCGATGAAACCCCTGTCGATAGCCAGCCATCAACCACCAGACATGTGAGTGAGCTTTTAGGTGATTCTAGCCCCCTGCATGTGGACAACCCCAGTAAAGTACAAACAAGTTCTCTCACCTTGTTAAGGCTAAATTTCAGATCTGTGAATAAAACTATTGTAATCACCGTTCTAAGTTACTGAGTTTAAAGAGGTTTTTTACAGAGCAATAGGTAACTGGAGCAAATTCCACATATTACTGTGGCTTCTTTGGTTGAAACTGAAAACCCTAGATAAACCTTCATGCATTCTAGTTTGCATTCAAGGATATCTGATTCTATCCAGCCAGATCAACTCCAGAACCCCTTGACTGGTTTCACTTTAGTTTATTGCCTAGATCTGTGGTTCTCAATCAGGAATGTCCCCAGGGGACATAAGGCAATTTCTAAAGATATTATGATTCTTACAACTGGAGAGGAAATGCAACTGACATCTAGTGGGTAGATAGATAGAAGTTAGGGATGTCAGGTAAACACCCTACAGTGCACAGTACAGCCCTTCCCCCAACAACGAAGAACTGTGAAGCCTAAATAGTGCAGAGGTTGAGAAACTTGGGTCTAGATCTGGTCCAGCAGTAAGGTACTCCACTTTTACCCATGATTCTCTTCACCATCATGTAGGTCTAGAGTTCTCAACCTGGACTTGAAGAAATGGTGTATTGGGGAGGGAGGGGGGATGAGAAATAGAATATCAGAATTACCTGTGAGGATTTTCAGCCCACAAGGTGAGCCTGTGATACTCAATCCTAGCTGAAAAATTGGAATAATTTGTCAAATTTTATTTTTTCCCAAAACTTTTATTTTTACTATAATATTTTGGTATTTTTCAACCCTAACTCTATTTATACCAATTTGATCCCCAACTGCAGATTCTAATTCAAAAAATTTCTGGATGCCAGTAGTTTTTAAATCACCTAGGTGGTTCTAATATGTAAATCTCAGTGTGAGAAGAAGAGATATTGGCCCTTTTACCTGGAGGTTCTGACTCCTAACTGGAGAAGTATTGGTGGGGTATAGAGAATGAACCTGGAAAATCCTGGCAGGTGATTCTGTTGGCACCTCTCTCCCCCTTGCCCCACAGAGAACCTTTGGCCAACATGCTCCCCTGCACTAACTTGCCATGTTTGGCAAGAAAAGAATCTGGTACAAACTCTTACTTCATTCTTCTGCAGTTATTTGAGATAAAAGCAAAACCTAAAGCTTGGCTAATTCTTGTTAAGACAGAAAATGATGAACAGCCAACTCTTATATAATGGGCCCAGTCTGGTACCCATCTCTCCACCAACAACATCAACTCTCTTCACTAGAGTCTCTCTTACTTGCTTAAGGTGGACATAAAACATCAGTCCATATGTCTACAATTTTACCCTTGCAGAGTCAAGCTAAATCGTATAATTTATATAATTTTTTCAGTTCAAAATGTTGACTGAAGTCCGCAGGATGTTATCCTGCTGAGGTTCATCTCCTGCTAAATAGGAATTGTCTTTCCCTCCCTCCCCACCAAAAAACACCAGTGAGGCATATGCATTGCCATCTGCCTCAGATACTAAGCAGATAGATGAATGTCTGTTCACTTAAAAAAGTGTGAAAAAGCCTATTATTATAATAACTACCCTGGAAAAAATGTGTTATTTCATTATGGCAATCAACTTTTCTGAACATTTGATTATTATAAAAGAACTATTCTTTTCAAAATGTATTTGTTGAAGGAAAACACTAATAAATTTGTCAAAAATTATCGAGTTGTAGCTTTTCTGTATTTAACTCTTTCCCATTAAAGGCAAAACCAGAAACAATCCTTAATGACATAATTATGCGTCCTGTCTATAGAAGAGAAACACGAGTGTCTCTGGACAGTCCCGAGTGCTAACTGCGCACTGTGCGTGCCTGCCTATACTAGAACATGGTCATGATGAAGACCGTTAGCTCTCCACTCAGGCTGCCTAGATTTAAATTCTAACTCCACCATTTGAAATGTGATCTTGGGCATGTTATTTCATCTCTTTTGTCTCACTTTCATCTTTTCCAAAATGTTAATAGTGATAGTACTGATGTCATAATTAGCTTTGAAGATTAAAAGATAATATAAAGAACCCTGGCCAGCTGGCTCGGCTGGTTGGCGCGACGTCCCCATAACCAAAGGGCTGTGGGATCAGTTACTGATCTTATGTAGGTTCCCCAGTCCAGGTGCGTAGGGAGGGCAACCAGTCAACGTTTTTGTCTCACATCGAGGTTTCTCTCTCTCCATTCCTCTTTCCTTTCCCCTCTTTCTTACATTAATGAAAAAAAAGTCTTCAGGTAAGGATAAAAAAATATAAATGAAAAGTGCTTAGTATAGTGCCTGGCACATAAGATGTACTTAATGAATAAAACATCAAATCTAACTGTCGAATCTAATTGATAGTGGTTCTGTCAGTAAATGCTTAAGCAACTTTGTCACTTTATCTGTCTAATATTCAATGTTTCATTTGTATTATACAAACCTTAATTCCTAAAATTTAATTTATTATATTTCCCTTTAGACCAAATTCTTAAATATCAATTCCTACTCCCAGGCAAGCTGTTGACAGTTAAGCCGTCTTAGCAATATGGCTTATGTTATAATACCAAACAAAAGTTTCCATACTTCTGTTACTAAACTATGAAATATGGTGGGATACATCAAGCTGCTCTGAGAAATGTAGAAGTCTCACTCTCTCAGGTGACACTCTGACCACTGTCATCCTCTTCTCATCTCAGCGTCTCAAAAGATGTCTCCCACTTGTTCATGTGCTGAGGTCTGGCTTCCAACAGGCCCTTCATGGAGGAAAGTCATACAGAAATTATGCTTCTGGCCATTATTTCTCTCCCTTCTCTAGAGATATATTATTTGATATCTGGGTAAAATATTTAAGATGAACCTTTAAGTTCTTTAAACTCTCGTTATCTTTTATCCTTCTAATACTCTCAAGAGTATTTCTAAATAGTTTCGTAAAGGTGCTAGGCCTAATGTCATACTGAGCACTTCACAAAAACAATAAAATCTGATGTTGCCCAACTGTAGGTATATCTTTGCTTAAGCATCTAATACTGTCTTCAGTGTCTGGTCAATAATAATAGACAGTCATATTATTATATAGTTTCAGGACCTGTAGACAACTGGTCTAGTTTCAGAAAAGTAAAGTGTTTTAATGGAAGAGAAGCTGTTGTTCATATGGAAAATAATATAATAATTAATAAATAGTAATACAAGAATAAACTGTGTTTCATGTACTCACAACTGTAAACCTACTTTTGCCCCACCTTGTATATTAACAAAAGTGGTGAATACAGTATGAACAAAGCTACATAAAAATAAGGCAAATAAAATCCACCATGAAAATATAATATATGCTTCAAACTTTCTGTAATAAAAACACGTTATATTTTTTTATCCTCACGTGAGGACATGCTTATTGATTTTAGAGAGAGGGGAATGGAGGGAGAGAGAGAGGAAGAGAAACATCAGTGTGAAAGAGAAATATCAATTGGTGGCCTCTCCGGTGCAGCCTGACTGGGGGGGGGGCTGAACCCACAACCCAGGTGTGTGCCATGACTGGTAATTGAATCTGTGACCTTCCAGTTTATAGAACAATGCTCCAACCAACTGAGCCACACTGGCCAGGGCAAAACGCATTACTTTTTTAATGAAAACTTTTTAATTTAAAGATTACTTAAAAGTGCAAGTCATTGTAGATGATGCCTAGAGAAATTCAGAAAGCATTTACAGAGGTTATCATCATAACTGATTCTTGCCAATCAAGTAGGGCCAATAAGAATGAAAGGGGGAAGAAATCATGCCCAGCTAAGGATAAAGCCTACAAAAAGGAAAAGGGAAGTGCATGTAGAAAATCAGGATTCTGTTCTGTAGAGCATAGGGTAGATGGAGCTGGCTAGAGGGAAGGAAGATGTGGTGGGAAATGATGCTGGGAATGTGATGGAGAGCCAGAATATTCAAGGTTTCAGAGCTGATGCTAAGGATCTCTTTTAAGGCCAGGAGAAGGATTAGGGAATGGCACAAGATGAACCATAAACAGCTCTTTTTTAAGGATAAGTGTAGATTTGTGTTTCAGAAGAAAAACTCTCATAGCAATGTGGGGATGAGATGGCTGGGATTTCAAGAAAAGAAAGAGAAAAGTGTGAATAAGGCAGTACAGACATTAAATAGAAAGGAAAAGACTGCAGACACTGCACTGAAGTGGGATGAGTGTAACTAATGAGAGACAGGGGTTAGGCAGCCTACAACCCTAAGAGAGAACAATAACACCTAAGACACATGAAAAAACTTGATAATCTTCTCTGCTACTTCAGCTTGAAATGGTTTTGAATGACTGAAAATGTTATTTGCAGCTTTGTTGTGACTGTATACCATACTGAAATGTGCATCTTTATAACAATTTTCTTATATTTCTGAATCTTTAGAGGACAAACTTCAGACATGACATTAATGCTTCAAAGACTTTAAAGGTTATATTACATGTTCTCAACTGATTGAAAGTTTGAGCCAAATTACTATTCTACTATAAACGAGTTCCTATTTCAACCCTCTATTGTTAGCATTAAGTATTGTCATTTTGAAAAATCTATGAGCATTCAATGGATAAATTGGTCATCTCAGTCTTTAAATTAATATTTTTAATAACAGATGAAGTTGAACTTTTCCCAGGTTTTAAGCATTTGTATTCCTTATCCTTGAATCATACATTGATGCTCTTTTATCTGCTGTACATTTTTTCAGATTTAGTTGTAGGAACATATTCTATGGCATGTATTTTATCTGTTTCTGAAATATTTATAACACCTAAGTTTTAAAGAGATCATCATCAGATTTGTTGATTTGTTCTTTGAAATCAGATAAATTTTTTTTTTACATTTAGGTAAAACTTGTATTACTAATACTGGGGGAAAATGATGTGTATAATTTTGCAATTTTACACTAAGCCTTTCAATCCATCATGAATGTATTTTGGTATACAGTACATTTCTAAATTAATGTCTTTTCCAAATAGCTAAAAATTGTCCCAACACCATTTATTTATTAAATTATTTATTTCTGCTCCATTGACTCCAAAACATATTTTGGGTTGTATTAAATTATTTTTCATATCAGGATATATTTCTGAGCTATTCTACTTACCAACTCAGTCATCTTTTCTTATTATTACATATTATTTCCAAGTAGGATAATATCTGAAAAATGATTTTTACTGATGCTTATATTTTTCCATAGGACTTATCACTTTACACATACTAAATGTTCAACAAATATTTACATATTTATTAAATGAATGTTTAAATTGAATATCCTATGCCTAATTTACAAAGAATTTCCTCACTATGTTAAAAGGTCACATTCTTCAAGGTGAAACATGAAGTAATTTTGAAATCAGAGAAGGGGGCTGAGAATGAAAGCATTCCAAGTATAAAAATACCATGTGAATTTCATTAGAATAATTTAAATTTTGTAGTGACTTCATTCTCCAGAGGCAATGTGATCATGAGAAAATGCTGAAAGGGGGAATGTTAGTCGTGGGCTCACTGTGAGTTATTGAAGTTCACAAAGACCTTTAGCTGTATAATGATGTGCAAATCAGTCTACATACCACCGTGGCTCAACAGACGAACTGTGTCAATAGTGAATGTTGTCTTTATAATGTCCGCTGATTCCTTGACCTGAGAGAACCAGCCATGGACCCTTAACACTGCTGTACATTTAGAGTACTGAGCAATAAAACAGTAACATTTAAAATGTATTATTACTTACTCTCCTGACTACATATAAGTTTAAACATGTTAAATTATAACTAAAAGGCAGTATGAAGTATGTTGTCCCTGTCATGGACAAATTAGTGAAGCTTTCATGTAGTTTCATATCAAAATGTACAAGGATGACTTCAGGCTGAAAAGACTGGAACAGTTTTGTTTGATTACAGATATGTAAAACTAGACTGTCATAGAGAATGCTAGCTTACAGGCTTCTATATAAAGACACGCTCACTATATCTATTAATGTGGGTAAAGAATTGTATAGTTACCAGAAAAGGAAAGTTATGTATAAAGCAAAGCAAAGATATTTGATGTTATTTTTATGACAATATGGAAATCTTGAAATAAGCATTTATGCATTTTCAATGGTGTTTATATTATGAAATTTAAATAATCTAAATTAGCATTACAAAAACCCTTGGGATAGTATATGGTGAATTCTAAAATGTTTCATTCATGACCTCTACTTTGATTCTCACAATAATCTTCTTTGGTAGCTGTGTGTGTGTGTGTGTGTGTGTGTGTGTGTTTTATAGACTCTATTTTTTAGAGTAGTTTTAGGTTCACAGAAAAATTGCATGGAAAGTACAGAGAATTCCCATATGCCTCCTACTCCCCCCACACACAAAGGGTCCCCCACTGTCAACATCCCATACAAACAGTCCACTTGTAACAATGAATGAGTCCACAGTGACACATCATTATCACTCAAAGGCCGTAGTGTACATGAGAGTTCACTCTGATATTATACATTCTGTGGGTTTGACAAATGTACAGTGACATGTTATCTACCACTGTACTTTTATAGAGTAGTTTCACTGCCCTAAAAATCCCCTGCGCCCCGTTGATTTATCCTTCTCTCTCCCTTTACCCTAGCAACCATCATTTTTTAATGTCTATATACTTTTGACTTTTCCAGAATGTCATGTAATTGGAATCATAGAGTGTGTAGCTTTTTCACATAGGGTTCTTTTTCTTAGCAATAGGCATTTCAGTTTTCCAAAGTTTATTTATCCATTCACCCATGGAAGGGCATCTTGATTGCTTCCAAGTTTTGACAATGTGCAGGTTTTTTGTGCATATAAATTTTCAACTCCTTTGGGTAAACGCCAAGGATAGCAATTGCTGGACTATATATTAAGAATATTTACTTTTATAAGAAACTATCAAAGTCTTCCAAAGTGGCTACAAAATTTTGCATCCCCACCAGCATTTGGTGTTATCAGTGTTTTAGATTTTGGCCATTCTAATAGAAGTGTAGTGCCATCTTGGTGTTTAATTTGCAATTTCAGTAGTTATTTTAATTTCAGCATTATATAAATAGATCAAGTGAGGCACAGGAAAGTTAAATAACTTGCCTGTGGTTCTACAGCTATGAAGTAGCAGATTCAAACTTAGCATTTTTGAGGCTCAAAAGCTTTAGTGCTTTTTTATTCTGTGGGTTGCCTTACATCTAGACAAGAATACAATTCTAATTCACACATGGAAGACACCAAGAGAGTACTTTCTGGGCTCATTAATTACTTGTTTTAGTTTAGGTTCCTCCAGAAGAGGGCACTGGGACAAGGAAATACCAGGAAGCCGTGAGGAAATGAGGGAGGAAAAGGTGGCCAGTGAAGGATGTGTCTGAATATAGTTATCACTATGGGCAACTGCACTTACTCCTTCAGGGAACCTGAGGCAAAAGTGCTCAGTATTACTCAGAATGTGGTGTGTGTTCGCGCCTGTCCTTGAACTGTTTGAGACTGGTTCAGTATAAAGAACGTATAAAAAGTTAAAGTAAGTATTTAGAAACTTTTATAACAATTCGGTACTTTTATGACACTATTTTTTTAATAACTCAGTTTTAAAGTACCAATCCATGATGGACTGAAATGAAAAACTACTCTAACAATAGTTTGAGAAGCACTAGTGAAGAACACAAGGCCCAGAGGGATTCCATACAAGGAGCAAGGGATCTGGGGTCTTTAGCCATCACTTCCCATCAGGTCAGTCCTTGGTTGAGAAGTTTCATTCCCCAGTAGGCCTGGCTGGATGGGACGAAGCAGCGTGCCTGGAAGGACACAGGAAGGTCAGCAAAGCATCTGCTGCAGACTTGGTCAGTAAAGAATTTCACAAACCTAAAAAATTAATTCTAACACCGCATCTCTATAATCATTCTGATGATGAGTTAAAGGCTAAATAAGCATTGGTTTGCTGCATGCTATGGAGGGTTAACACAAAGCTAGGATGAAACTATACACAAGTAATATGTTGCATTGACAAGTATCATTGAAGATAACTAATACTGCCAACCAAGTTTTGGTTAGTGGGCAGGGTAGCTAATTAAAGCTCCATCATTGCCCAAAATCCAACTGTAGTGAAAAGCTGTAGCACATGGAAATCAGGATATGTGAGTAATGACCATTTGTCACTTTTCAGAGCTCCCTTTATCTTGCTGGGAAACAGTATTAGATTTTCCATTGAGAAAGCCAAAGGCAAGAGGCCCTCCTTCCTACCCTCCACCCTCAGAAAGCCAGGGGGACTGATATGTGACAAAAGTTCTGAAAATTAGACATTCCCAACCAAGATTCTGAATCTTGAACAAGTTGTCCAGAAATGAAGGGATGATGAGAAAGCATTCTTCTTCCCAGGCTACTTACTAACGCGGCTTACACCTCCTCCCTTGATTTCTGCCCCATTCAAGCCTGGTCTCGCAGCCCCTGCTGATTCTGTAAGCTCCCAATTGCCTTCCAATAATTTCTGCCCTCTCTCTCTTTCTCTCTCTCCCTCTTTCTTTCTTACACGGCAGCCACAGTCGGACTGGTACTTGAAACCAAAGTCATCATTGATATGAGGTGGTAGAGAAGAATCAGAGCTTTGATTCTTGCCCGCTCAGTAATTCTCTTCAAGTGAGGTCAGTCTCCTCACCAACCTGGTTCTCAGTTTCCACATTTGTAAAGTAGGATTAAGTCTCATCAGTGTGCTTCCTGGAAAATTAGCCTGTGAATGTTCCCCGAATAAAGGGTTCTTCTTTGGAGAATCTAGTGTGTTTTGGCCTACTCGAGTTTCTGGAAAATCCACCAGTAAAGAATTTAACTTAATTTTAACCCAGTATTTCCCACACTTAATTACGGAAGTCTTGTGGCTTAAAGCAATAAAACCTCATAAAGTTAATCATCCACAGGATAACCTGGGAAGAAACACTGACTCAAGCATTTCCTTTTTCTTTGACGTTGCATCTGATACTGAAGTTTGTCAATAATCACACATGAGCCCTTTGAGGAGTCCCTGTATTAATCCATTACGGTGGGGGTTGTTAAACCTCAGGGCATAACGAACCATCTAGGAAACTTGTAATAATGCATATTGCTTGGCACCACACCAGTTCTATGAATTCAGAATCTCCTGGAACACACTTAAGAAATTACTCTGCAGGTGATTATATTAGAGACAGGGTCAGTCCACAGTATAAGGAACACTAACTTATGTCATATTTCAGTGAAAAGTAACTTTCAGTGGCTTGCTTATGTGCTTTATTATTTGAAGCTTGAAGCCATAGTCAAAGTAATACAATCCACTGCCTGGACTGGACCATCTCTTAAAAGTTGTTGATGAAGCAAGCTTATAGACAACTTGTGAACATCTGCTTAAAGCCTATTAAGTAACCTATTAGATACTACCTTTAATACCACTTTCTGATACTTCTGATACTGGAGGTCCCAACTTACAATGGTGTGACTTACAATTTTTTAACTTGACAATGTCGTGAAAGCAGTGTGAATCCGGTAGAAACCATACTTGGAATTTCTCATTTTGATCTTTCCTTGGCTAGGGATATGCCGTATGTACGCTCTCAAGATTCTGGGCAACAGCAGCCAACCATAGCCTGGGATCAGCCATGCTATCGCAAGGGCAAACAACCGGTCCTCTACAGTGCATTCATTGTGTCAGGTGATTTTGCCCAACTGTCTGCTACTGTAAGCATTCTGAGCATGCTTAAAATAGGGTAGGCTAAGCTATGATGTTCAGTAGGTTAGGTGTATGAAATGCATTTTTGATGTAGTATTTTCAACTTAGAATGGTTTTATCAGGACATAACCCTATCATAATTTGAGAATCATCTGTTATATAAAATGTAAATATGGTTTTAGCTGTAACTATCAGGTCAATGATTTAGATAAAATCCTGTTAAAAGGCTGAATACACACTAAAAGGAGCATTCCTGTACTCCATCTATAGCTTACTTGTTTATCACTATCAACTGAGTTAGTGAGAAAACAAGGGTAAAGAACCAGGGAAAAAAATGTAATTCGTCTAATTTTATGACTTTTACCAACTAAAAGAATCTGATGATAGTAAGGCTGGAATGAATAGCTGAGATGTTATTTTCACACTATCTGTGAATTTCACTGGCTCTTATTACCACAAATGATGAAAAATTCGCAGTCAGAAATTTCAAAGTAAAACGGGAACATGATAAAGACAGGAATTAATCTGGAACACTGTTTTCTCTGTTAGAATTCTTCGAGTAAAAAAAAATTAAAAAATTCTTCAGGTAAATGAGGAAGATCATGCCACATTTCTTCACAATAAACTGTACATTTTCTTACGGGAAAAGGAGTGAGTGTCATGTGGTGACCAGTGACACTTATTGGAAATAAGGAAAGTTTTGTTCCTAGGCTACTGATTATATTTACTGTAAGAAAATCCTGCGGATGACTTGCAGGGTTCAAGAGAATTCATTTTTATCTTCATAGGCCAAAATGTATAGATAACTTGTTTGTAAGTAACTTACAAGGATCACAGTCTCACGGCTGGGATATTCTGTTTTGTTTTATTTTGATAACCAGAATTATAACCTCTTTGTACCTGGGAAGTGGTGATTAATGGCACTGTGTTTATTCTTCAACAACTCCATAAAAGTGGCATCCTGAAATATATTTGCTTGGGCTTCACAAAACAGAGTGCGGACGTCTTTCTTTACAGTATGGAGTGTATTCACACACAGCCTTACAAGTATTATAGATGGACTTCTTTTTATTACAGCACTGCACTGCCTCAAGGGTGGCTGCATTCCTTTGTGCTGTGAAATAATCTCTGCGAAATACTTGTACATATGCTACACCACCGGAGAGTACTAATTAGAGTCTGAATATGCTCATTTTGTGTTCAAATTTCAAGTCCCCATTCCCATCCAGCCCCTTTTCAGGCCTTTCCTTAAAGGCCATGAAAAGCAAAACTATAGTTCAAACTTGGAAATGAGGAAAGAAAATAAGTGATGAAGCTGAGCAGGATTTCATTCTATAGGACATTGGCTGTAGTGGGACTGTGTTTATAAGTACTGGTTTTTCAGGTTTGGATCATTCATTTGGTTTCAAAAAAAAAAAAAAAAACCAATAAACAAAAAACCTGCTTTGTAGATCCAAGGCACTTGTAATTTTCCAAGTGGGTTCCTGGTTTGCTTAGCTAATTCTGTGGGCTTCAATGTGCAGTCCACACCTGAAAAGGGGGAGTTTTCAATGTTGTGGTTTATTAATCAGGTACTTTCCACTCACTCCTTAACAATTAGAAAACAGAAAGAAAAAAAGAGAGAGAGAGAGAAAGCCTCCTACTTGTTTTTTTTACTCCAAATACGGAGATGGAAACTATCAAGCAAGTAAGGAGGGAAACTCCCGCATATTTCACCTTGACCTGGCTGGACTGATCTGATGCCTGTAAAAGGAGGCTGCTAGTGGAAAACGAGAGGTCGGATTATACCAGGGTGAACCGCTTCTGCCCCTGGAGGAAAAAGAGAAGCATCACTCTGTTTCAGATTGAAAACAGCGCCTTGTTTTCAATCCGGGCGGGGGGGGGGGCGCTGGGTTTTCTCGCTCGGCTTAGCCTGGTGGTGACGGGAGGAGGCGCGCGGCTTTCCTGACAGTTGCCCAGCAAAACACCCGCTCCCTGCTTGCACCTAAATGTCTGATTTGCAAGCAGGCAGAAATGCTCTCTCACCTCCTTTCCTAGCTTCTCTCTTCCGTTTCGCCGCCCTTTGTAACTTCTTTGTTCCGTTTATTGGGAAGGTGACGATTAAGGTCAAAAGACCCACTCCGATAACCCTACAAAGAGCAGGGCTGTCCAGCCCAAGGTCGATGCTTCCTCCAAGTGGAGGAGTCGAGAGAAATTTCGGCCTGCAGTTCCGAGTACAGCCCCTGTGGACTGGCCCAACTCTCCAAGTGCTGGGGAGTCTTGGGGTGGGGCGAAGGGTGAGCTCCTAACTCTGCAAGCGAAGTAGGCCGTGCGCACCCGAGGGACAGAGGGTGTTGGAGGTGGGGAGAGGCTCCGAGACTCCACTTTGCAGACAGCAGCTGCCGAGCAGTGAGTATCTCCAAACAAAGGACTGCGTGGAGCCCGGCGAGAGGCTGGGGTTTGCGCGCATCTACCACTCGTGCTGAGCGAGTCTCTACACCCGCTAGGCGAGCGCGGGGGTTCAGGAATTCGGGGAGGAGAGGGAAAGGCGAGAGGGAGAGCCATTCCTGTTGCGCCGGTAAGCATCAGGAGATCTTGTGAACTACGGGAATGGCAACTATCGAAGCCAACGGGGAGAAAAGGAGCTGGAGTGAGCAAAACAAAGAACGAGTGTGGGCTGCAGTGACTTCATGCCTCATCAATGTCCCGCCCACGCTACTCCGAGCTTTTGCTGTTGCTGCGGCTGCCGAGGCGAGGCGCTCCGTAGCGTGGGGCTGTTTCCTAGCAACTCATGGTCCTGAGTGCGCCTAACTATCCGCACATAGGGAGTCCCCCCGCCCCAACCCCTCACCCGGGGGGCCCGGGCAGGACCACACCTCCCCGCCCCTCCACCAACTCGCCTACCTCTCTTACTCCCGGGGTGCGCCCCAGTGCGCGCTTGCAGCCCGGGCTCTGGACTGCCGAACGCCTGAACTGCACTCTGGGACCAAAAGAACCAGGGCACGAAGCTCCCGCCCCGCGAGGCCGGGCTTCTGCACCCCAGCGGAACCTCCCTCGCTCGCGGCGGTGCGCTCCACTCCTGACTTAGCTGAGATGCCTCGTTCTGTATCCGCCAGCACCGGCACAGGCTTCTAGAGCGCTCCCGGAGCTGCCTCCCCTGGCTGCTGGCACCCAGAGCTTTCTTCCTCGCCAGCCAGGACGCTACTGCTTCGACTCTGCCCGCTGTTCAGCTAACGGGGCTGCAAAGCTGCAACTAAGTGGAGTTGGCTTCCCTGCCCACCTGTGGAAGAAACTGGCGCTGATTGATGCGCCATCGACTTTTTTTCCCTTCGGCCTCACCGGCGTCCCCTCCCACAAATGCAGCATCACCCAGTGAATGTACATTAGGCTGGTTTTTCCCCCAGCTTCGGGCTTTGTTTGGGTTTGATTGTGTTTGGCTCTTGGCTAAGCTGATTTATGCAGCAGAATTCCCGTCGGCTGGAGAGAAACAAAAGCTCTTTTCTTTGTCCCAGAGCGGGCTGCGGAGCCCCGCTCGCGTTGCCGCCCCGGGCCATTGGCCGTCGGAGGAGGTGCTTCTCGCTGAGATTTCAAGACCCGCCGTGCGGAGCTGGGAGGGCCGCTGGGGCCCTGAAATGCCTAGCGGTGCCCGGGCCGGCGTACCTGCACCGCTTGTTCCGAGCCGCGGGGTCCGCCTGCCGGGCCTGCTTAAAACGTCCTAGCGACACTTGGTCCGCCCGCGCGGAGGTGCGCCTGGGAGGCGCGAGCGCGCATCCAGAGAGCACCCAGGCGGGCGCTTTGCGGGCTGCTCTGCATTATGATCTGCTCGGCCCTGGCTTTTTTTACTGCCGCATTTGTCTGCCTGCAAAACTGCCGGCCAGGTCCTGCCCCATTTCTCCGGGCGGCCTGGGTGTTTTCAGTTGTTCTTGGACTGGGCCAAAGTGGTAAGTTTTTCTTTTTCTTTTTTTCTTTTGTTTTCTTCTCTAACTCAAAGGTCTTGGGCTGTCACGAAGAGCATCCCGGCCAGGTAAGTGGCCCGGTGTCAGCCTCCCTCCATATACCGTTAGAATTTCAGAAGGGGGCGGTATGTGGCAGCGTCCCCCATTACATGTGATCTGAAGGAGGCCAGGTGTCAAGCATTTCCGCCCTGGAGTGACAGCGATAATTACAAGTGGTGATACTGTGCGTGCCTCATGGGTGCTGGGGAAGCAGTAATAGAATGGACGTTCGGAAGGGTGGGCGATCGTATTTACAGAAGCAAGTTTAGGGGTTCTGCCCCATCTTTGAAGGCATCCTCCTTGAAGGTATCCTTAAAGATGACCCCCATCTTTCTAGCATATGGAGATAACCACTAGCTTGCATTTGATTCAAGACTGAGGATAAATGGGTGTCTTCTGCTTCTGAGGCCATGGAAGAAAAGGATGGCGGCATACAAGTTTCTGCTCTTACAGAGATTAGCCTGAATGAATTAAAGTTGCAAAAGCGTTTGGGCACTTTTCAATTATTTGCAAATGTAAGGTGATACTACCGGGCTACTAGCAAACAATAAAAACATATAGTATGTAATAACCATCAATCTGAGATGAGTTCTTATTGTTTTATACATATGCCAAACACTTAGGTATTTTTGCCAATGCGATGATTGTTGCCAGTTTACTTTTTAATTGACTTTATTTGTGTTTGGACATCCAGCCTTTAAGTTCTATTAGAATCTCTCTTTTACCTCTCCTGGTGAAGGAGAGTTATAATTGTTTTTGTAAACTAAAATTTTCTCTGATGCTTTGAACTGGTGTGACAGGTTTCTGCCTGAAGCTAATTAAAATGGTCAAGTCATTACCTTATACACAAAGTTTATAATGGAAACATCCAGCAGCTTCACTTATTTTTTTAATATATAGTTATCTAATATTTGTTTCAAAATGAGATTCACCCATTTATGTGAAATGAGAGCAATTAGAGTTTTGGCTTATGTGTTGATTTAAAAATAAGTGAAACTTAAGGCAAAGGAAAGAGTAACATTCATTATCAATTATCTCTTAAGTGGAACATGCATTTGTTACGGCAGATTTTCCACTGAGCATAATTCCATCCTGTGTTAATAAGTGACGAAGTATTTTTCTAGATTTAGTAAACACATACACACATAGTAGTAAAATACCCAAACAGCATATATTATGTCCTCAAAACATAGGCATGGAAAGAGTCCTACTTGCCTCTGGAACTTGCTAATAATAGTAATAATTTTTGAATATTCATTGTGCTCATAAAGATTAGTTAAGTTCTCATGTGACAGTACTGTATTTCCAGCCAGTAGCTATAACAGATTGGAAGCAAATATTATGAATGGGCTCCCTTGCACCTGCAGTTGTGAAAAGGGAATGCTCATCCGAAATCAGAACAAGGCATCCTTTTCCCAGTCCCTGTCAATATACAAAGGTTTCTCATGTATACTGGTTTGCAGTGCAGTTAAAAACATGCAAAAAATTTAAATTACAGCCAGCACAACGCAGAAAATTAGAGATCAGCATAAACTGTTGTACTTTCGTGATATAGCTACAAGTCTCAAATTATATGTCTTCACAGTGCAAATTAGACGCTTAAAGTAGAATAGAAATTTAGGTATCAGTTACAAAGGAAACCTTGTTCCCTTTCAGTAGTTTACACCAAGGAAATGTTGAGGGCATTAAAGCCATACAAAAGAAACCAGAAACTACACAGCAGTGTAACTTTGGGTTTGATTTTTGAAGTGGAATTTATAGGTCCCAAATGCATAATGGACTTTTTAAATGAATATATTATGAGCAAGAGTGATATTACTAATAAAACCTGAATATTCTTCTGATCTAGAAAATTTACTGGAGTTTGTTATTCAGATTTTCCTGGTGGAAATTACCAACAATTAGGGTAACAATAACACTAAAAAATGGTTAATGAGTAACTGGAAAACACTAAAGAATACCTAGTGGTTAATATTTGAAGACTTAATATAGCAACACTGCTATATCTATATTTGCTAATTTTGAAAGGTTAAAAATCTTATTAACTAAATTTTAGAAATAACAGCATATACAGTAATATAAGTGACACATTTCAGAAAATTTTAAAACATGGTAACTGTTACTGCAATGTAATTTCACCTTCTGTGCATAATCAATTATTTATTATTTTAAATAACAACCAAGTGGATTACCATTGCTTTTAACTGCCTTATTACTTTACCTCAGACCATATTTCATAATGTAAGTGTTCTTGGGTTTGTTTATGCTTACCTAAAGTGAGAGGATATTTAAGAGAACCACACCTTTATTTGGAAAATTCGATCTTCCAATTATTTGCATACTAAGCATTCAAATTAAGTCTATCTCCAAGCAACTCAGACACTTTCTGATTAAAAAACAAGTTTGTGCTGTATATAAAAGCAAAGTAACTGATAAGATTTGAAAATGCCAGAAAAATTACTGTGCCTCAAATATTCACCTATTACCAAATTATCTGAAATGGATATCTTTGAATTAAGCATGTTATTGACACTATGTTTCTTCTAACTTTTAACTTGATATTATGGAAATTTTGGAACACAGGCAGAAGCAGAGAGAATGGTATAAAAATTGCCATATACCCATCACTTCAGCTTCATGGGAAAAAAAGAGTTCATCCCTTTTCCCCAGCTAAATTATTGTGAAGCAAATCTCTCATATACTTTCATCCTAAATATTTCAGCAAATCAAAATATTACAGGAGGTGTAACACACTCATTAATCCCAGAACATGAAAATTTTTAGCTGAAATTTAGGGCCACAAGAATGTTCATTATCTTTCATAGGAAGAATGCGGAAGTGAGGGAGGCAAGCAAAGACCATTTCCACCATTTTCTTTTCAATGGTTCTATTATGGCTCCATTAAAAGCCTATGCATATGTAACAACTTTTTGACATGCATGTATATGAAGAAGGAAAAAATAACATCGATAAATCCATTTCCCCAGACAAATGTTGCTTTGTGCCAATGGAATCCAGCAAGTATACCTTGTTTGAGTGTGTTGAAAGGACTGCTGCCACTTCTGTCTCTTGAATCCTCAGCTTTTCTCTTCTCCTCGACTGGACCACTTACAGCATACGCATATCCATACATGCTGTAATACCCCTCTTCTATTTTCCACTCTCCTTCGTAGCCAGAGTTCTTGAGTTGCTCAAACTTGCTCTCTCCAATTCTCCTTACCTGCTTGTTTGAATCTGCTGCAGTTGGGCTCTCTTTATCACCTCTGCGACTATATCACTCTGTGAAAATCACAATGACCTCCCTATTGCCAAAGCCCATGGCCAATTCATAGTCTTCATTCTGCTTTACCTATTATCTGTCAGCAACGTGACACTGCTGACCACTCCCCCCTTCGAAATGCTTCTTTCATTGGTTCCTGGACACACATTCTCTTAGTTTAAGCTCCTTCTCCATCTCCGATGTCAGTTCTTCTTGTCTCAACCTCCAAATGTATGTGTGGCTCTGGACTCAGTCCTCAGACTTCCTCTTCTGGCTATATACTAAGTTCTTAGTTGGACTGATCTAGTCTTGGGTCTTAAGTACCATTTCTATGGTGACGACTCCAGTCTGGTCTCCAGAGGGTAGAGCAAACTACCTGTTCACCATTTCCACTTATGTCTAAAGGCAAAATTACCCTAATGTATTCAAAAGCAAACTTCCAGTTTTCTCCCTCAAACTTGCTCCTTTTATATGCTCCTTCATGTGGGTAAGTGATAAGTCAGTCTTCCAGTAGTTTGGGTAACACTTTTGCAGCATCCTTGATCTCTCCGTTTCTCTAATTCTCACTAGAATTCACACTTTAAGAAATATAGTTTCCTTTAAAAGGTGGTTCTACTATAAAAGGTTTAACACTATAAGACATTTGTTTCTGCCTTCTTAGTCCACCCCAAAAAGCAGGGTCTTTTGACCTCCTAGGTCAATAATTAGCAAAGATCAAAATAGAGGCTTTATAATTTTTAAGCTACTTTTTATAAAGTTGTTTGCTTTCAAAAGTTCTGTGATAATTATTTTAATTGCTAATTAAGTATAAAAAGTAATCCTGATCTTTTACCTCAATATGTATTTTAAAACTGATTTCTATTTAGACTATGCAAACTGGAATTTGTAGTCACTTCTAACGAAACACCAAGAGAGGTAATAGAAAGACAAAGTATTCTCAACTATTTAATTGTTATTCATTCATAGTTTCTTAAAGCACCTACAGCCTCATGTCAGGCACTGTTCTGGGTTCTGGAATTAAAAGCATAATAACAGTTCATATTTGTGACATATTTGCTATATGCCAGGCACCCTTCTGGACTTACAATATGAAAGTAAATCCCTTAATACCCACAACCTCTGAGGTATAGACTCTGATTGTTCCCATTTTATAGGTAAGTAAGTGGAGAGACATTGAATAACTTCTTCCAGATGTCTTAGCTAATAAGCAATGGAACCAGGATTCAGACCTCTGT
This sequence comes from Carollia perspicillata, assembly GCA_004027735.1. NCBI lineage: Eukaryota > Metazoa > Chordata > Mammalia > Chiroptera > Phyllostomidae > Carollia > Carollia perspicillata. The sequence continues at coordinate 23,354 of PVKM010016432.1, forward strand.
GGGTAGACTCTGAACTGTCAGTCACTGTTACAGACTATCCTTCAGGGGTGGAGATGTCCCTACCCTGCTCTGGCCCTCCCCACAGGCAACAAATCCGTGAGCCATGCCTATCCTGTTTTCAAACTTCTAGACCCTCTCCAGAATTCTCCACCCAAGCAGCCCCAAACTGCTTTCAGGGCCATCCTGTAGGGTGACTCTGCCACCCATTTGCCAAACCCTAGGAAAAGGGAGGTATACAGAGCTGGAGGGGACGTATCCATGCAGGCTGGAGTGTCCACACAGGTAAGTCATAGTCCACTTTCAATACAGAATAAAGCTGGAAGTGAGAGAGAAGCAGGGCAGATCAAGGATTGGAGAGCAACCCCTTGAACACTGCCAAGTTCTCAAGTAGAAATCTAAAGCGTGTGAAATTCTAAATTCAGACCTAGCCTTCTGGGGCTTTATAAATGTATATTTATCAAGTTAGGAAGAGAGAACTTATTTTACTTGATGGTTTCTTAGCCCGAGTTGTAAATATTTAGTCTCGTTATGCCCACCACCATTTGTACCCTTGTTTTGTTCCTGAGAAACTTAGGGGCAGACTTGCCAATCAATTTAAATATTATGGGGGGGGAGGTGTTGACACACAATGAAAACACCAGAGGTCATTGCATAGAGAACTACCGCATGTCAAGGTACTTTTATATGTTAGTAACTAAAAGCTTTTTGTTAAATTCTCAGATGTATACAGATTACACACTGAATTGTATTTTGTTGCAAATGATGTTAGAGAGTCTACTACTATATGCACATTATAGATTTATTTTTATTTTCTTATCTTATTAACTTAAAACATGTCACAGAAAAGAACATTTTACCGACCTGAATTACCCAGGTTTGGTTGAATTTTTCAGCTGGCATATACTGAAAATCTATAAATAAATGAATGTGGGGAAAAAACACGGCCTTACCACCTTCAAGGACTGAAAGGACTAGTTTTCAATTTAAAAACCCATCTTAAGGTGACCTGCTTTCTGTTTTCACAGTAAATTGCCATAATTTGCATATCAAAGAAAATGCAATGAAAGTCAAAATTGTTTCCGTTGGGATTTAATTATTTAATTAAAACAGTCATACTGATTAACAGAACTAATGGGATCAATTTTTGCTAGGAAACTACTAATACTAAACATACATTAAATCTATCTTTCTTGAGTTACTTGAAAAGTTCCCCAACTAAAATTTAGTTTAGGAAATAAGAATAAGATCATTAAATTAAAATTTAAATGTTGCTTTATTGGACATATAATCTTAAAGTGATTTTTTTAAATATGCTTTTATTTTCCATGCTATTATTCTAAGTATTAAAAGTTCCTATTTTGGGATAGTTTATAAGGTCTTAAAGAGTGGCCTTCTCTTGCTGACCTTATCAGTAAGCCAGTCTTCAGGACTCTAGTTGTTTTGGAGACGTTACCTCTCTTTCCCAGGTATTTTTGTTGTTTTGTTTTCTTTTGTTTTAATGAACAAATACTGTTACATTTCTCAAAGACGGGCAGCAAATGAGCTCTGTTGCCATTCCAGACCAGTACTGGTACAGTTTGATGAGTCTAGAGAGTGGCCTCCAGAAAGTCACAGTCCCCAGGAAGTTCAGAGTATGGAACCAAAGTAGCAGCCAAAGGCTCATTCAAGCCAAAACCCCTGGAAGAGACCAAGTTTGTAGTGGAGGGAAAGGCTAGGAATGAAGACAGGAGCATGAAGACGAGACATCTGTCAACTCTGAAGAAACGTGCCAAATAGGTCTTTACTAAGCATGTAAGATGTGCAGTGGCCTTTTGCCAGGAATGTTTTAACGTTTTGCATGATTTTGGACCCAGGTTTCTTTTAGAATAAAAAAATTGATATTTAGGAAAAAAGTTAACATGCCAATATGACAGTGCAGCCAGAGCTGAGGAACTGTTGTTCCACATGTACACGAAGCACCAGGGTCCTATCCTTGGAATTAACCACATTTTCCCAAGTACAAGAATTTTTGTTCTGATTTTGGTGAGGCCATATACTTAATACAATTCCCTAGAAACTGTTACAGATGCTGGGTAGGAAAAGGAACTTGGTGAAAAGTTTCATCCTGATGGAATGAGGTATTACCACTAAGCTTCAACGGCACTTTAGAACATTATGAGGTCGAATGAAAAAAATTATTAAAAGAAAAATTCAAAATTCTACCAAATTACATTTATAGGAGGTACCTTAAAGGGTGCCAAACTAGAGAATGTCTTTCCTAATCGCCTGCTTGAGCTGGGCAAGGAGGCCAGGTTGGCTATGCCTAGGTATTCATTAACTGCAGTAGAACAAAGAACACAGGAAAGTTCAAGGGTATGCAGGAATTGCTGTGGAACTGGCTGTTCTGGTTGGAAACAAAGAACTCATTGTAGCAGAATTGTATTATCTGCAGAAAGATGATCTAGCCAGCTTCTTTCTTAGTACAAAGCACACCTCCCAAGGTATTGCTCTGTTGCTTTTTTGTGCATTTGGTTTGGATTTTTATGGTGAACTGAACACATGTAGACCATAATTTACAAACGAAATGATACACTGGGCTCAAGTTCCAAGAGAATTTATCTGGAAGACAGTAACACTGAAAAAAGACACTCAAGAAGGGACTCAGTTTCAGGCATCCTGAATTTTGGTTCAAAAGGTCCCTCTGGATGAGTATTTCAACCACAACCATGGAGAACCAGAGCACTAAGGTGAGGGCCAATGTATATAATCACGGTGTCTGACCTCTAAGGTTGGTAATGGAAATAGGAGGACTAAATGTTATCAGCCCTAGTCCTTAATTCAGAGGATGTAGCATGTTTAATGCCTCTTAAAGAATCCCAGGCCACACGATGCTCTGTGACACTGGATGGGCCTGAGATGAGGTGGGAGAAGGGGAGGGAGTTGCCGAGCGTGTGCTGTGCCCTACTTCGGGCAGCCGAGCACAGCTGGGGAAGAAAGTCCAGGGCACCCTGTCAGTGTTGATATATATGCCCAGGGCTCACCATTGGCTACTTGGAGGCCAGCACCTCATTGATGCCAGAGGTCACTACTCTCTGAGAACAGCGTTGCAGACTAGATGATCAGGTGATAAACTCGTTGAAGCAGAAACTGATCTATGGGCATTATGAAAATTCAGATATCAAGGCTTTTGGGACAAAGCATCCCAGAGATGTACTTGATTTTGAAGTTTAAAACAGAAACTTAGTCACCTTAGTAGTAACAGTGCTGCTTCTGACTGAATTACTTGGCAGCACAGAAACGTTTGGTTAGTTAGAACTGTCATTGCTGGATGTTACATACTACTCACCTGCAGGATAGACTTCTAAAATACTGCCCAGGCCCCAGCTGGTGTGGCTCAGTGGATTGAGCACCGGCCTGCAAACCAAAGGGTCACTGGTTCAGTTCCCAGTCAGGGTACATGCCTGGGTTGTGGGACAGGTCCCCAGTAGGGAATGTGTGAGAGGCAACCACACGTTGATGTTTCTCTCCCGTTCTCCCTCCCCTCTGTCTAAAAATAA
>PVKM010016433.1:0-26806 GCA_004027735.1 Carollia perspicillata
GCCAGCAGCCTCCGCCCCTGGCGGGCCGCAGCCCCGCACCCACCGAGCGCAATGTAGCTCCGGTTCACGCCGGTCTTGGCCTCGAGCTTAGCCAAGAGGTCGGTCAAGCGGTTCTTCTCGTGCAGGAACTGGTCAAACCTCTCTCTCATGGCCGCAGACATGGCGGGGACCTTAGTGCCGCCGCCTGGGGCTGCTTCTAGAGTAGGTAGCTGCGGAGCAGAGTGACGGGCGGAGCTGGAGGGGACGACCGTGGGCGGGACCGCCCGCGTCTGCGCGTCCCTCCAGCGTGGTCCCCGCCTGCCCTGCGGAGTCCGCGCCAGCTCCCTGGTCCCTCCCCTTCGCTGGGTTCCAAAGCCTGGGCCACACCCTGGGCGGCGGCTGCTGCGAAGTGGCCCGAACTGCAAGGGCTCCTTGCGGGTCGAAGGTCCACTGCGTAGTTTAACAGCCTTATTATCCTTTGAGGGTAAAAAGGGGAGATGGCTCTCGTAAGCTCCTTTTGCGAATCGAATAATTCGAAAAGCAGGTGGAAAAGGAGGAGGCAGGAGCCCCTAAAGGCCCCACGTGCAGTGTGGTGGGACTGATTCGATGTACTTAAACTGACGAGCTAAACCTGCTGAGACATTTTACATCTAAAAATGGAAATGTACGACCATCCTGAAAGAACTCTGATTGCGAACCTGCTTTTTTTCTTCGCTGCCATAGTTTTTTCTCACCTATGTACAATAGTGTCTTTGAAAAGACCCTTGAAGAAACCTAATACACTCTCCTCTGGGTACATCTTTCCCAAGAAAGTACTGCACTACTTAAAGCTTTTCACGGTGGACTTGCATTTGCTTGATGCTTAATATTGTGGAAACATTTCCAAACCCTTCACTACTTGCCTACAAACAAAAGTACCCTGAAGAAGGCAATTGCAATCCTTAGGGCAGGACCTTACTTTGCCTCCTTTAGAACGTCTTGCTCAAGCTTTTCACCCAAACCAAGGCTCCTGTTATCTCTCACCCAGATTATTTCAGGAGGCCCGTTTTGAAAGTATTAAGTTTTCCTCATTGCTGAAGGCTCCTTACTAACTGCAGACTAGAGCTCTGATTCCGTAGCTTAGCATTCACTGGCCCTGCACAAAGCGGCCCCCCATATTCTCCATTTGTCCTACACAGCCCCTCTGCTCCTACAAATTGACTTAATCATCACACTGCCACTTCTGCAAAACATCCTGCCCACTCCTAGATTTTTTCTTTTATGCTAATTCACCTTCCTCTTTTCTTCTCTGGTCTTCTTAGCTCAAGTTTCTCAGCACTCCCACCACCATCCAGCCAAATAAGTGAACAAATTAAACCAACTAAATATTAATGGCATTATTGCGACAGCCTCCCTGCTGGGCTGTCGATTTCTGTCTTTCTACCTACAGTCATTTTTGCTGTGGCAGCCAGTTGGATCTTTTTAAAATGTAGGTCAAGTTGTGTTATCTTTTTGCTCTAAACCCTCCAGTGGCTTTCCATCTGCCTAAGAGTGGTCTCAAGATCAGAGATGATGTGGTTCATTCCATCTCCTACTGCTTGCCTCCCTGCTGTGCCTCAAACAAGCTGAGCTCTCCTGCTGTCCCTGCTTGGTCGCCCCCTCCCCTCTTTCACTTTATTTCTAGCTCACTGCTTCTCCACCAGGAATGATTTTGCCCCACCTCCACCCCCCAACAGGACATGTGGCAATGTCTGGAGACATCTGTGGATGTCAGAAAGATGGTCACGACTGGGATATAGATGGTACCCACTACTAGCATCTAGTGGATAGCGGCCTAAGATGCTGTTAAACATCCTATAATGCACAGGACAGCCCTGCACAACAAAGAATTATCCAGCCCCAAATGTCTTAGTACTGAGGTTGTGAAAACTCCTCATATCTCAAAAACTCCAGACAACCACTTAACTGTCTCCTCCAGTTCTTCAGACCTTTGCGCAAATGACACCTCTATGAGGCCCTTTCTGATCCCTAATTGCAAACTTCAACACTCTCTAGCCCCATCTTTATTTTTTTCTGTAGCACTTATTACTGTCTGACATTCTATATACTCTACTTTTTAAATTGTTTTTCTTTCCCCACTAAATGATGAGCCTCATGAAGGTAAGAATTGTGGCCTATTTTGTTTACTTCTGTGTCCCTAACATCTAGCACAGTGATTAGCACCTAATAGGTGTTTGGTGACCATTTCTTCAATGAGTGAATATCTAACATGTATTATACTACCCAGTATTCAAAGTGTTATATGCACTAATTCATTTAATCCTCACAACCACATGAGGCAGGTGCTATCTGTTTTATCCCCATTTAAGGGAAGGAGATGAGGAAACGAGGCCTCAGAATTAATAAACGTCAGAGCTAGAATTCAGACCTGGGTCCTTACCCCCTGTATTATACTGCTGATGTGGGTTGAACTGTGTCGCCCTCCACTGCCCTGCCACACAGACGGCACTGGAGTCCTAACCCCCAGTATGTCAGACGGAGACTCTTTAAGATAGGACATTTACTGAGGAAATCAAGTCAAAATGAGGTCGTTAGGGTGGGCTATAATGCATTATGATCAGTGTCCTGATGAAAGAGGAAATTGGACACCGAGGCAGACGCACATGGAGGGACGATGATATGAAGACACACAGGTACAAGCCTACAAGCCAAGGGGACAGGCCTGGAACAGATTCTTCCCTCGCAGCCCTCAGACGAAGCCAAACCCTCTGACACGCTGGTCTTGGACTTCTGGCCTCCCAGACGGTGAGACAATAAATTTCTGCCATTAAAGCTACCCAGTCTGTGGTACTTGGTTACAGCAGCCCCAGAAAACTGTTGTAGCTGCCTACCAGAATAACTGAATTTTGAACTTTGTAACCAGATGTGAGTTTGTTCAATTTCCTACCAAGTGAGTACAGTAATTATTCACTTATCTGGAAGTCAGGGTCCTGTTTTTGATTACTTCAAATGATTTACAATTTGATGGGTTCCTTTATTTACTTTATTTATGTTTTTGTAGTTGAAAAGTGTTTATAACTTATTGAGGTTTTATTTATTTTTTCAAGCCAAAGAGCAAATTCCTTTTAGTTTTGTATTTTGTATTTTTATTTTTCAATTACAGTTTCCATTAAGTTTATTTTGTATTAGTTTCAGGTGTAAAGGAGGAGAATCTTTTTAAGTTAGTTATTCAAATTAGCACTGAATTTCATAGTGCCAACATTTGTGCAATATTAACTGTGCGTGACACACCTGGAACATACTATTCATTTGGATCTATAGTGTATAAATATTCTTCTTTCCTCGGTTTTCTCCTGAGGTCCTAAGGTTTTTCTTTCCTCCATGGTTCCACCTAACACTGGCAAGAGGAGGCAGCACAGTAGAGTGTGGTGTGTGGACGTCTCTGGGGCCAGCCCGCGTGGGCGAAATCGGAGCTGCACCATTTAGCTAAGTGACTTCCGGCAAGTCACGTAGCTCCGTGAGCCTCTGTTTCTCTACTGTAAAATAGGGTAACAGTAGTACCTATTTCACAGGGTCGTCATGATGATTGAATTAGGTATTTGTAAAGTTATTGGAAGAATGCCTGGTTTTAAAAAATGGCCTTGTTAAATAACTTAAGAAAAGAAGAAAAACACAGCTACATGCTAAAATGGAGACCATTACATGCTAGAATTGGGGAATATTACATAACTGCCTTTAGGAACTTGTGATCAGTTTGGGGACTGTGGAACCCTCTGCTCATCCAGCCATCGCTACAAAGCTGTGACTCCTTCATAGGTGAGAAAAAATATACAGAAGCTAAGAACTCTGCCTTAGGTGTCAGACTATTCACTCACTCCTATTTGTGGGCCAGACACTGCTAGACCTGGGAACCAGGTAGACCAGTCTCTGTCTGGGTGGCCATGAGGAAGGCTGGCCTGAAGCAGATTGACTTTGGCAATTCCTAAGAAGGAAGTCAAACCAATCTGAGGTGATGCAAATGCTGTTACTATAATACCCTTCCTGAGCTCGAGAAGAAATTTCTGCCAGAGACCTGCAATCAGGTCACTTTAGTTCTCCATAAGCTCCTTCTTCAAGTTAAGATAATTTCTCAACTACTTGAAGTCATTAACCCTTTAGTTCTAACTCTCACATATGTTAGGTAGATACTGTCCCCCACCTCCATCCCCATCCCCTGCACTTGGAGAGGACCCTGGCTTTTATTGGAGCCTGGCACAGGTGAGGCAGCCAGCCTTCTCAATCAGGAGGTCCTCAGCCCCTGGGGACACAGCCCAGTTGACACTCCCCCCCACCCCGCCCTCCCGCACCCCCTGCCTCTGCTGGAGGAGGCTGATGGCAACATGACCTCGAAATAAAAAAGGCAAAAGACAAAGTAAACAAAACTTGAAGCAGCATTGCCAGTCAACAGAAGGAAAATGCAGAGGCTGAATATAATTTAAGGAGTATGAAAAGAAAAAAATGTGAAAATCATCCTGTGCTTTCTGAATACACTTGCATTATATTGTTTGCCTCATTTGTTTTATTCTTAATGTTTTCTGATGAAAATATGGACAAAGCATTTTATTATTGTCTCCATTTATCAAACAGGAAGTTGAATTTTAGAAAATTTCTGCTCGTGGCCCTGACCAGCGTGACTCAGTTGGTTGGGCATCATCCGGCAGAGTTGAAGGGTCACTGGTTCAATTCCTTCATGGGGCACAAGCCTGGGTTGTGCGTCGGGTACCCCTACAGGATGTGTACAAAAAGCAGCCCTTGTCAATGTTCCCCTCTCACACTGATGTTTCTCTCCCGCGCTTTCTCCTCCCTTCCCCTCTCTCTAAAAATAAATAAATAGAATCTTTTTAAAAAGTGCCCTCCATGTCACCCTTTCATTTCTTTAATGGCACCTGCACAGGAGACAAGGAGAATATACGTCACTCTTAGATTGTTTCTCCGTGTTCAGGATAGCCTGCAGGACAATGTGCATTTTTGCTTCTTTTCCATGAAGAAAGGAATCAAAGCAAGACAATTTTGTGCACTTCCCTTTGTGACTAGGCATGAGAGGAATTTAGTTAACTGGAATAAAGGAACTGACTAGTTGTACCGGTTTCCTAATGCTGCTGCAACAAATTACCATAAACTTGGTGGCTTAAAATGACACGAATTTATCTTACGGTTGCTACATCCGCATGCCAATGTCTGACAGGTCTCACTGCGCTAACATCAAGGTGACTTCAGCAGGGCTGTATTCCTTCCAGGAGGCTCAGGGGAAAATAATGTGTGGTGTTGGTTACTTTTTTCTTTTGCTCATTTTTGGTTGTTGGCAGAATTGAGGTCCTGGTGCTTGGGGAACTGAAGTCTCCGTTTCCTTCCTCGTCTTCAAAGCCAGCAGCAGTGGGGTGAATCCTTCTCACACTCTGAATGTCTATTCCTTTTTCCTCTGTCTTATGTCTCTGACCCACCTGCCTTCCACTTCCATTTTCACAGCCTCTGGGATTAGATTGGACCCACCGAGATAATCCAGGAAAATGGTGCACCCCAAATCACACGAGACCTTGGTCACATCTGCAAAGTCTCTTTTGCTATGTAAAGGGACATATTCATAAGTTCTGGATATTAGGGCATGGACATTTTGGGGGGGTCATTATTCCGCCTACCACACCAGCCTTATGTAGGGGATCCATAATCAGTCTCAAGGGCCCTGAGAGAATGAATATGTTGAGACTGATCAGCTGGTGTAGTCCTTTCACTCACATTGAGGGCCCACCCCAGACATGGCACAGGCTTAAGGCCCTGGCCCGGGAGCAGCTGCCCTGGCTCCATTACTTGCTAGCTGTGTGGTCTTAGGAAAGTTCTCAGCACTACAAGCCCCACTCCCTTAGCCTATCAAATGAAGTTGGTTGAAGATACTATAGACCGAATGTGTCCTCTCCAAATTTATATGTTGAAATCTAAATCCCGATGTGATATTATTTGGAGGCAGGGCTTTGGGGAGATAATTAGGTCATGAGAGTAGAGCCCTCATGAATGGGATTGGAGCTCTTACAAGGATGCCTCAGAGAGCTCTCTCACACCTTCCATCAGGTGAGGACACAGAGAGAAGGGGCAGTCTGTGAGCCAGGAAGCGGCCCTCACCAGACATCGCATCTACTGGTCGGTACCTTGATCTTGGACTTCCCAGCCTCCAGAACAGTGAGATAAGTGTTTGTTGTTGAAGCCACCCAGTCTATGGCATTTTCACTATAGCAGCCCAAATAGACTAATATGCCGCCTCACAGGGTTGTTGGGATAAATGACATACTCGAGGTAGAGCCCTTTGTAGAGTGTCTAGCCTCACGCAGTGCTGGTGAAGTTTTCGCTGACCTGAAAGACAAGCATAAGTGACAAGTACACAGTCAAAAAAGGTGATGCCTAAAATTCCTGCCTCTTGTCTGTCTCACTTGATTCCAGGATTTGGTACTTATGAAAATAAAAACACTAGAAGAAAAGAAGAGCCTATTTTCATCAGTGATTTGACTATGGGAAAGAGAAAGGAAAAGGAAAATTTATACTGAGCACCTATTTTGTGTTAGGCGATCTGTGCACATAAAGGATCCAAGGGCATATTTTTATGAGGTGTGGGCACCAGGTGCTGGAGGATTAAAGGAATAGTCTTTCCCCAGGCACGACGTGGTGAAACAAAATTGTTAATTTGCTCATTTTTTCTAGGACCTTTTGCCTAATCTGCAGCCAAAGGAAAGAGACCCTCCGGGCCTGCAGAGATGGGAACAGGAACTGACCTAACAATGGCCGTTCTCTGACATTGGCCAAACCGACTTACGCAGCTCCTCATCACCTAGCGGTCTCCAAAGGCTTTCCCTCTCTTTCCTTGGTCTGTTTTCAGCCTTTTTTGGATGGGTCCAAGGTCATCCAGCTCCTAGACATTGATCATGCCAACTGCACTGGTTGACTCAAGGACAAGCCTCTCCCTTTGAATACAGAAATAACTTGCTTTGTTGTGAGTCTGCCTTGCAGTTCAGAGAGAATGACTTGATAACGTAGCCTTTTCCTTGTGACCTAGGATGGACTCTAAAATCGATTCTGATGTAGATTGATAACTAGTTAGTATTGGGGGTTTGGAATAAGGTTCGGGGGGAACAGGATTGATTTTTTCACACCTTTTTTTCTAACAGTTGTTTATTTATTGGCAACCATAACAAAACCCTCTGCTAAAACTGAAAATGTATTAGTCTAAAAAAAATCATGATTTTTTTGTCCGTCCCAAAAAACACCAACTGTTGTTGTATGTATCAACTTAAAAGGCTTTATAAAATTAACTGAAAGTCACAAGTGTTGATTCTTTTGACCATTCTCATGCAAACAGTTTGAACTTGGAAACATCAGAAGTTATAACTTCTAATTTTATGCAATAGAAACTGATTTTATGTTTAACACGTACACCTAGTTTATACCTGATTTATATTTGGTGTGTTTATAACTCTACACAGTGGCACAGTAAGTGGATTAAAAGAGGAGTCTCTACTGCTAGATTCTTTGAGAATGCGATTACTTATAACTTGTGTCTTTAACCTTTGATTGCTTCATATCAAGTTCCCAGCTTTTATTTATTGATTTTTAGAGAGAGAAGCACACATCAGTTTGTTGTTCCACTTGTTTGTGCCTTCATTGGTTGAGTCTTACATGTGCTGTGACTGAGGATTAAACCCACAACCATGGAGTATCTGGACGATGCCCTAACCAACTGAGCTACTCAGCCAGGGCTTCAAGTTTACAACTTGTATTTATTTAATGTTCTTGTCCATGATTTGCACAAGATGCAAATATCATAAATAAGTCACAAAATACTTCAGTGCAGAATTAAGTGGAGAATGTGCCTATTATCTTGGTAAATCATTATTATTTTGACAAGTTAAAACAGAAAAACAACACTGGCTTAGTTTCAGAGTAATCTTTTTAAAATAATTTCTTAATAGTTACCTCAAATCACTTTATCCAATTTGTATTAATTCAAAGGAGAAGAAAGAAAAAAACTCATCCTGGACTGATGACAGATTCATTAGCCTTCTGAAAATGAGTACAGCCCTGGCTGGTATGGCTTGGTGGATTGAGCACTGACCTGTGAACCAAAGGGCTGCTAGTTCGGTTCCTGGGTTTCTAGCCAGGTCCCCAGTAGGAGGTGCATGAGAGGCAACCACACACTGATGTAGGTGTCCCTCTCTCCTTCACTCCTCCTCTCTCTAAAAATAAATAAAATCTTTTGAAAAATAAAAATGTGTATAAAACCCTTGACAGATTAAATCACCAGGAACCAAGATAGATACGGTCCAAGCTTTATGGATCTCAGAGTAGATAATGACAACACTTGATGTCTATCCCTGAGTTAAAAAGAAACTTTAGTATCTTAACTCAATATTTATATCTTTTTATCACTAAAAAGAAAACTGTTATCAACTTTTAAAAACTACTCGATTTGTCTATCAGATGATTTCATACAATTTGTTGTCTCTTTACCAGACACCCTTTACTCTGCTAGCAGCAGATCCTTTCCAACTCTACTAGCCTTTCTCTTGCCCTTTCTCAGACCCAACAGGGGTTGGGGAAGTGGCACCCTCGTGGTTGAGTCACCATTTTGCTGTGTTATGCAATAAATTTATAAGTACTAACAGTGGAAAAACTAAATAGTGAGGGAAATCCACTGTTTATCCCTCATCTTCAAGTTTCCCAATACTCTGCAGAGGATCATCTGTGAAATGATCAGACTCACCCATGAGGAGGGGGAGGGAGAGGTAACGCTGACCCATCCAAGCATCTGAAGATAATACTGTCTTTTTATTCTATAAGGAAACATTTAAATTTGTATAAATAAACAACTTACTGTTTTACCTTCATGTAAAATGTTAGAGTTAGCAACTGTTTGTTATACCAGTCAACTAACATCTGTGAACAATGAGGTTCTGGCATCCCATTCTACATGAGTAAGCCTAAGGAAAAGAAGCCAGAATAGCAGAGCAGGGGTCACCCCTAAAATAGCCCTGAGACTGCAGCTTTGGGCAGGACAGCCCACAGGCAAAGCTGTGAGGCGAGCAGAGCTTGTTATATTTTATCCACCTGCACAGTGCCTGTGATGCGCTAAACATTTTGTTTAAAGATGAACGAGATGCACATCCTGCCCAAAGAAATTTGTAAATTTTACCTTCCTTCTGTTGGCTTTTTTTTGTTTGTTTTCTTTTTCACCTCTACATACCCTACGTATCCAGTATCCTGTATTCCTTGTTCTTTGCTCTCTTGATTCTTGCCTCATAGAAAAGTCTTCTTAATTAGCTGTAAGCTGGGAAACTGAACATTAAAACATACTAATGTGTAAAGGACTGTAATGGTATAATTCATAATATTCTAGCCCTGGCTGGTGCGGCTCAGTGGCTTGAGTTACAGCCTGCAAACCAAAAGGTCCCCTGTTGGTTCCCAGTCAGGGCGCATTCCTGGGTTGCAGGCCAGGTCCCCAGTGGGGTGGCCCATGAAAGGCAACCGCACATTGATGTTTCTCTCCCTCTCTTTCTCCCCTCCCTTCTCTAAAAATAAATAAATAAAATCTCTAAAAATGTATATGATATTCTACTACCTTTCTGAGAGGTCTTTGCATTTTCAGAAAAAATAAATCCCTTAATTTAAAATAGTGAAACTAATGGTAGAACCCTAGGCTTTTGCAAAGCAATAACAGCAACTTTCTCCCAAGTGTAAATAATTTCCCAAGGTTTGCTACGCATGGATAAGGTTAAGCCTGACTTTGATTTCTGAATGCTCAGGTCAATTTCACATATGAGCCCTAGCAAATTAAGTCAACTATGTTCGTGTGTGTGTGTTTGTTAGTATAATTGAACCAAAATCTTTCAGGTACTAGGGCACATGTCTCTCGTAGTCTGTAAAAAAAAGTTTTCATTGATTTAAAAAGTTTATTCTATTATTCACTTACCAGTTCAACAAATGTGTTGGGTGCCTATGAAATGCCAGTCATACTAGTAAGAAAAAATAAAAAATTCTATTGGCATTAATAACACAACACGTAAATTATATAAGCATCAATTTGACAAAATATGTGTTATGGGTATATTTGAAGAAAACTGTGTAACTCAACTGGAGAACATAAAAGACTTGGGACATAGTCAATAGTATACATATGTTAGTTCTTCCCAAATGTATCCACAAATTTAACACAATCCCAGCATTTGGGATTTGACAAAATGTCACCTATAAGAATAAACATGAAAAAATAACTAGTAACATTCCCCAAAAAAAAGTACAAGGAGAGCTTGCCTTACCAGGTATAGAGCTACAGTAATTGAGACCATGGATTTTGGTGCAGGATAGACAAATCAGAGAAATAAAACAATGTACGGACAGATATCAGCATGTGTGTGAAACAGCATGTGAAAAAAAGTGAAGGAAAATAGTCAAAACCAACCAAAACAAAAAGAAAATAAAAATCTAACAGGTAAAGAGCAAATCTGGAAAAATATTATATATAAATATATATCACAGACAGGGTTAGTAACTTTAAGCAGTTATTTTTATTTCTTCTATTATTTATTTTTTCCAATTACAATTGACATTTAATCTTATATCACTTTTAATTTTCTATCATAATTTTTAAATCGACACTTAATCTTATATGTACAACATAGTGATAAATTTATGTGATTTATGAAGTAATCCCCCTGAAAAGTCTAGTACTCATCCGGCACCAAACATAGTTATTACAATGTGATTGACTATATTCCCTATGCTGTACTTTACATCTCTATTTTGTAACTACCAGTTTGTACTTCTTAATGCCTTTACCTTTTTCACTCAGTTTCCTAACCCCCTTCCTATCTGGCAACCACCAGTTCGTTCTCTCTCTGAGTCTGCTCCTGTTTTATTTATTTGCTTATTTATTTATATTTTAGATCCCACATATAAGTGAAATCATATGGTAGTTGTCTTTCTCTGTTTGACTTATTTCACTTAACATAATATCCTCTAGGTCCAACCATGCCATCACAACTGGGAAGATTTCGTTGTTTTTTCTAATCAAGAAATATTCCATTGTATATATGTACTACCACTTCGTTATCCTTTCCTCTATTGAGGGATACTTAGGTGGCTTCCATATCTTAGCTGCTGTAAAGAATGCTACAGTGAACATAGGGATGCATGTATTTTTTCAAATTAGTATTTTGAATTTCTTTAGATAAAGACTCAGAAGTGGAATTGCTGGGTCATAAAGTAGTTTCATTTTTAACTTTTTGAGTTACTCCCTACTGCCTTTCACAGCGGCTGCAGCAGTCCGCATTCCCCCCAACACTGCCCTAGGGGTCCCCTTTCTCTACATTCTCACCAACACTTATTGTTGATTTTTTCGATGAGAGCCATTCTGATGGGTGTGAGTGAGGTGATATTTCATTGTGGTGTTAATTTGCATTTCTTTGATGATTAGTGACATTGAGCATCTTTTCATATGTCTGTTGGCCACCTGTATGTTCTCTTTGGAGGAATGTTTATTCAGGTTCTTTGCCCACTTTTCAGTTGGATTGCTTGTTGTTTTGGTGTTAAGTTGTATGAGTTCTTTATAAATTTTGGATATTAACCCTGTATCAGATGTATCATTGGCAGATATCTTCTTCCATTCAGGAGGTTGTCTTTGTTTTGTTGATGGTTTCCTTTGCTGTGCAAAACTTTTTAGTTTAATGTAGTCCCATCATTTATTTTGTCTTTTGCTTCCCTTTCCTGAGGAGATAAATCAGAAAAAAAATTCCTAAGAAGATGTCAGTGAGTTTACTGCATATTTATTCTTCTAGGAGTTTTATGGTTTGGAATGTTACTTAATTGTATTACTAATATATATTTAATATGTATTAATATTATAAATGTTAAATATTTATATATTTATATATTTAGTGTATTTCTAGTTTATTCTTGCATATGGTGCAAGAAAGTGGTCTAGTTTCATTTCTCTAGCATGTAACTATCCAGTTTCCTCAACACCAATTATTGAATAGACTATTTTTACACATTGTATAGTCTTTCCCCCTTTGTCATGGATTAATTCATCATACAGGCATGGGTTTGTTTCTGGGCTCTCTATTCTGTTTTATTGATCTGTTTGTGTGTTAATGCCAGTATTATGCTCTTTTGATCACTATAGTTTTGTAGTATAGTTTGATATCAGGTAGCATGATTCTACAACTGCCTGAGCAGTATATTTACTTTTTAAAATTATATTTTATCAATTATGCTATTATAGTTGTCCCAGTTGTTCCCCCTTTGCCTCCCTCCACCCAGCACCCCCAAGTCCCTCAGGCAATCCCCACACCATTGTTCATGTCCATGGGTCATGTGTATAAGTTCTTTGGCTACTCCATATTTTTCAAATAGATTTCCAATTTCTTGCTCTTTCTCTTTTCCTTCTGCCACTCTTATGATGCAAATGTTGGACTTCCTAAAGTTGTCCCAGAGGGTGCTTACATTTCCCAGAGGGTGCAAAACCCAGAGGTTTTTTTTTTAAAGATTCTTTTTCCTTCTTGTTGTTCTGATTGGTTGCTTTTTTCTTCCTTATGTTCCAAGTCACTGATCTGATTCTCAGCTTTATTCACTGTACTGTTGATTCTCTGTAAACCAACAGTTCTTTATTTCAGTTAGTGAATCTCTCATTTCTGACTGGATATATTTTATGCTGTTGAGGTCCTCACTGAGTTCCTTCAGCATCTTTATAACCAGTGTTTTGAACTGTGCATTTGGTAGACTGCTTATCTCCCTTTTGTCTAGTTCTTTTTTCTGGAGTTTTGAATTGTCTTTCATTTGGACCATGTTTCCTTGTTTCCTCATTTTGGCAGCCTCCCTGAGCAGTATTTTAATTTTAATTTATTTTTTAAATTTTATTTATTTATTTTTAGAGGGGAAGGGAAAGAGAAAGAGAGGGAAAGAAACATCAATGTGTGGTTGACTGTTGCGCACCCCTTACTGGGGACCTGGCCCACGACTCAGACATGTGGTCTGACTAGGAATCAAACTAGTGACCCTTTGCTTTGCAGGCCGGTGCTCAATCCACTGAGCCACACCAGCCAGGACAATATTTTTTAAAAGTAAGAACATTTTAAGAAACTGGAGCAAGGTACATGAATAGTATAATTCACAGAATAAGAAAAACAAATACACAGCAAACATGGTAAACATGAATCTCACTTATAATCAAAAACTCTTGACTAAAACAATGAGATACTATTTTTGGCCGATGGATGAAAAAATACTAAAATCAATAATACACAGGCTGATGAGAGAGTGCAAAAAATGTATGTAAGGACATCCTAGCAATATCATTTTAATGCCAAAAGATTGGAAATGGTCTAAAAGTCCATAAGTACACAATTAATTAAATGCTATAGTATAACCATACAATGGAATTGTATAGAACAATGAAAAAATGATGACATAAATAATTTTAATTGATATGAAAAGCTGTTTATATATACTTTTATTAATTTCTGAAGCAGTACATGCAGTTTTTAGAATAGATAATGCAGATATATATAAAGTAAAAAGTTTGTGTCTTTTACTTACTCCCACTTCCATCCCATTTCCTGCTATTAAAGGTTTGGTTTGGACCTGCCATATCATTTTCTGCACAAATAAGATCATATACCTGTATCTAGAGTTATATTTGTATCTAGATATAGACACATACTTTTTAAACAAAACCTGGGTCATGCTATGAACATATAATTCAGTATCTTCCTTTTTTCATTCATTCTGCAGCATATCAAGAAAATCTATGATATATTAAGTTAAAAAACAGGTTATAAAACAACATGTTAGAGTGATCCTGCTTTTGGGAAGTGTGTATGCCTGTGAGTGCACATACATCTGTGTGCACAGGGAGAAAGAAAAGCCTGGGTATATAAAAGTCTATGGGTATATAGACTTCTTGGTGGTGAAAGTACAGGTGACTTTGGGGGGAGGGGTTCCCATATACTTTTTCCTACTGTTTAACTTTTTAAAATAAGAGTATGCATTACTTTTTTATATTACCTTTATAACCATAATTAAATCTGGTTACAAAGAAAAATCATATTACTAAAAAATGTGAAAAAAGGAAAAAAACATGGAAGACAACGTTTGGCTTAGGTCTTACCATTAAACGGTGTGTTATTGCTCATATGACCTTCTGTCCTCTCACAGACTGCAATTTAAAGTTAATATTCTATATCATTGTAGCTAAAATATGAGCTCTAATATTATTATATAATTATACAATCTATAATTATATATAATTTGATACACATAAACTGTATATTTATAGTGAATTGTGACTACATTTAGGATTTCTGTTTCCAGATGAGATGAAGCTTAACTTTTTGTGGTTTTATTGACTTAGATAGCTATTTCTAATAAATCCAGCAATAACAGGACAAACTGAAGCTGCCACAGGAAGAAGAAATTGAAAACCACAATCATTTGTTGCCTTTTTTGCTATTACTGTAGATGGTGAGATTGATTTTCTCTTTGCATCCAGAGAAGCGAGCTACAAATGAACCTTCCAAGGTGAACGGAGGGAGAAGGCCTTTCCACATGACCTTCTGCATTCTCACACTTCCATTTGTTATGATGCCTGGCTACAGGGAGAAGGTCCTGGTGTGTCGAATCGCTTTTGGCTAAATGGGGGAGTCTGCTTGCCTACCTTCACTGTTCTTTCCATGCTTTTTCTCCTCTGGGGATGTATACTTGTCCAATGTCAACCTCATTTTCCTCATGAAATCTGCCTTGGGAAAATGTTGTCTTAAAGAGTTTCTGACTGGTGTGGCTCAGTTGGTTGGGCAACATCCCACAAACTGAAATATCACAGGTTGGATTCCCAGTCAGGGCAAATGACTAGGTTGTGTTTTCTTCCCCATGTGGCCCGAGAGGCAACCAATCGGTGCTCACTTTGATGTTTCTCTCCCTCATTTTCCTTCTAAATAAATAAATACATTTTAAAGTGTCGCTTCATCCCCCTGGTCCAAATAGGAAACAAACTTTAAAGCAAAGCAAGGATTGGAATGGCCAAGTCTGGGAGGTCTGCAGAACTTGGCCTAATGCCAGCTAAGGGAAAAGCTCCCTGCTGTCTTTACATAGAGTTGTGAATTTGTGGCAGTAGTGAAAAGTTTTATTGCACAAAATTGTGGCCCTGTGGGTGTTAGTGTTCATGTATGCCTTTATGGGTGTCTCTCTCCTGTACATATCCTCTTTGGCCTTGTGTTTTGTGCCTCTCTTTCTTTCTCTTCTCATTTTTTTCCCTTTTTTTATGATATTGAAAAAAAGTGTTACTTTCTCAAATAATTACATTTTCTATATATTTTATGTTAAGAGTGAAAGTCAGTTGTCACTTAATTAGAGGTTTGGGATCATCATATTTATATTTCTTTATAGCACTTACCACTAACTGTCATTGTTTTATGCATTTATTGGCTTATCTCTCCCACTAGGGTGCAAACTGCCTGTGGGCTGGGCACTTGGTCTCGTTTGGGGCTGTACCCCTATTGGGTCCGCACTACAGCCACACCAGAGCTTCTCCATGTACACTGTCCTAATCCTAGTCCTTTCCCTTCCACCTAAAAGGAACCACATCTTAACTTCTATGGTCATTTCCTTGCTTTCCTTAAAGCTGTATCACCTAGGATACCTCTCTAAACCCGATATTTTAACTTATTTTTAAAAACGTGTACATCTTTTAAGTCTTTCAATTTTCCAAGCACCGCCCCCACCCTTCTCCTCTTGCCCTACCTTTTTCTTTACAACTTAGTACTGGAAGGCACTGGGTTGATTGATTTGACTCGTACAGTTTCCCACATTTAGATTTTGCTGACTGAATTACTGTGTAACTTACCCTGCTCTTCTGTTTTCTGCATTTTTTTATAAATTGATAATGGGAGTATGGACTTGATGAGATTCAAGCACAATTTTGGGACAGACCCCTTTGCAGGTGGCACGTAGGAAGCATGGATAGCTGACTGTGGCTCTGAGTGTGTTGTTGGCAGCCGTTAATATATTAATTCATTGGGAGTTGCAAAATGGCGATATTTGAATTTAATTGTTTTTTCTCCATTTAGTTAGTGAAATATTCCCATAATGAAACACTTCTTCTCAACTTCTATTTTCTTACTTTGTATAAGAAAGGCAGCACAAATGTTTAATGAAAATACAATACTAGATAATACAAAATGTGGACATTAACTATATAAAAGATAAAAGAGCTTACTATCCATAGACCTACAGTGAGAGATCTGTTAAAAGATGTACCTCAATAAGAAGAAAGATAAACCCAGGGAGAAGAAATTAGATGCAAGAAAAAAAGTGAGCACAGAAAATGATACATTAAGTGATAAATATAATTGACTATTTTAAAAAAATAATTTGAGGGTTAGAAATCAATATGGGAGGGCTTAAAAGATTGTTAAGCCATGTTTAATTTTATGTCTTGTTCAGGAGGAAGAAAAAAAACATTGAATATTAAGTTTTTGTAAGAAAAATGTAGAGATAAAAATGCATGTTAAAAAATTAGAATACAATGCATAGCTTTGAAGACAACAAAGGAGAAAAGAATATAGAGAACTTCATCAGTCCCAAAAGTAAAAAGAAGAAAAAAAGGAAAAAGCAAAAAAGAAATAGTAAAGACAAGACCCAAATTAGATGGTAGATATAAATCCAAATATACCAGGATCACTATATAAGTTAATTGAATAGAACTCATTTACTAAAACATCAAAAATATTCCATTTGATTAACAAGCAAATAAACAAACAAAACTATATCTACTTAGTTTTGTTTAAAAAGACTTAAAAAGAATAATTTACTAGAAGATAGAATAATCAAGTACCAAACAAGGATGGTTTGGCTAGAACAACCAAATCACAATCAAGAGGGAAAATCTTAACACCCCTTTAACTAATAGATCAAGCTGACCAAAAGAAATGAAATTAGTGAGCTTAATTGAATTGATATATGACAGGGGGAACAGAGCTTCTATCCTGGTGGGCCACAAGATATTGATCCCATAAGCCATACATCATCAGTCAGGGTTTGGGTCATTGAAGTCTGTGCACTGTGACTGACGGACTACTTAACACTAATCATGAAAGAATGTGAGAGGAATGAAGACTCTCGTGTATTGTTGGTGGGAGTTGAAATTATTGCAGACATTTTGAAAAGGTATTTGGCCTTATCACGGTTGAAGATATGCATACCCAGCAATTCTACTTGTAGGTAGATACCACAGGGAAACTTTTATGTGTGTATGCAAGTGAATATGAACAAGAACATTTCTTGCAGAGTCTTTTTGAACCTCAGAAAAACTGGAAGTCACTTAAATGTGCATCAACAGAAAAATAGGCCCTGGCTGGTGTGGCTCAGTAGATTGAGTGTTGGCCTGTGAACAAAAGGGTGGCCAGTTCAGTTCCCAATCTGGGCATATGCCCTGGTTGTGGGCCACATCCCCACAGCCTCTCAAGGGAGCACTTGAGGGGCAACCACACATTGATGTTTCTCCTTCCCTTCCCCTCTCTGAAAATAAATAATAAATACATAAAATCTTTAAAAAAAACAAGAAAATAGGTTTACTAAAATGAAATTCTAGATAGTTAAAATAAATGATCTAGAATTACCATATTGACAAGAGAAAATGCGTATCATAAAAAGGAGAAAAAGGAGGTCATAGACTAATAAGTAGAGTACATAACATTTAAAACTTAAAACATGCATGCACAGTAATAGTATATGTCATTTATGGATATATATTGTTATGGTAAAATATGTGAAAATGCATGGGAGTGATATACAACATTTATAGAATGACTTTCCAAGAAAGGGAGAAGGATGCTTCTAATGCTTTAAAATAAATGTAACTATAGAGTGATGACTTACAGAGTGAGTACCATATCTATAAATCCACTTCTAGAATACAAGTAAGCTTACTTCTGTAAAGTTTATACGAGTCTAAGAAAACAGTCCGTAGTCACTGGAATGCCACATGAAGGTGTCTGCTGTCAGTTTTTGGAATTGCTGCATATTTATCAACAAGCCAATAATCTACTGTGCTTTGACTTGTGTAATGTGCACCCACGTTTTTGTGAGCATCAGACACAGGGTTATCTCCATTATTATACCCATCGTGTGTAATCATTATATCATGTATAATGTTCATCCTTATTTTTCCTTCAAAAATTTCTGCAAAAAAAGTGCACATTATACACTGCAAAATACGGTATATTCCTCGGAAAACCTGGCAAATGGGAACCGCATGTTGCTGAGTTGTCCTTCATTTTATTTGTGCTTTATAAATAGTACACTCATGTTAAGTCAGGTTTGCCTGGCTTAGGTAGAATTAATCAGTGAACAGTTGCACTCTTGTTGAATATTATATCTGTAAGGTTCTGTAGAAAATTCAAAATACATACAAAATATTTTCCCAATATTCAACTTAGAATGTAATTTATAGGCAAGACAAACAGAGAATAATACAAAACCGTATTATGTGGGCTAACTTGTACGCCATGTGTTGTAAGAATATAGGAAAGCTGGAGTTCAGGACGAGCTCTGACAGCAGTTGATAAAGCTCCGGGAAGTGAAATCTGAGCTGGGCTTTTTCAAGTGAGGAAACTTTACTCTAATGCAGAGATGGAATTTAAAAGTAAGACTTTTCTTGAGCTGTGCCCTTGTTCCAGATTTGAAGACGGGTCATTTCCATCAACTGTTGGCACTGGATTTAAAACCAGCTCAATTCCTAAACATTGGTGCTGTGGGAATGTTGGGTACAGTACTTAGTGCTCAGCTCTCTCCCTGCCCCGATTCTCTACTAGGCTGAACACTGAAATGACAGCAAGGATCATGCCATACCTCTTTCTGGGCCCCTCAAAGTTTGAGGTAACTTGTGGCAAGGAGCAGAGACCCACTCAATTATGCAAAAGTAAAAACAATAATTTATTGAACACATACTGAGACTTAATAGACATGAATACCAGGATTCAAAGGGCCTGTGAATTAGAAAGTCAGGCTTGATGCCCTGGCTGGTGTAGCTCAGTGGATTGAGCACAGGCCTGTGAAGCAAAGGGTCACTGGTTCGATTCCTCCTCAGGGCACATGTCTGGGTTGCAGGCCAGGCAACCACACATTGATATTTTGCTCCCTCTCGAAAAAATAAAGAAAAAATAAATAAAAATAAGTTAAAAAACTTTTGATGAACATCTCTTTTGTTTTTGCAAATCCATTTCTTAGAATTTACACTATAGATATATTCACACAAGTGTGCAAAAATAAATGTGAAAAAAGATCTTTGGGAAAAAAGTCTGGAAGCAATCTAAATGTCCATCAATAGGGATTACTTAAATAAATCATGTTATATTTATTCATTGATATATGTGGTAGATATTACTAGTGCTCACCAATATTTCTTGACCCCTCTCCTTCTGAGTGCGTGGAAGGCATACTCTTCCTTACTTCTTTGAGGTTGGGCGAGCTGATGAAATTTCCTGAAATCTGAGAAGCATGTTCAGAGTCCATGTGAGATGCTCCATGCTCTCTTCTGGTGCAGCAGTTGAAGAACATACATTGGGAGGGAGAGTCACAAGACAGAAAGAGTGACAGCACTGAGCCTTCAGGGAGGACAGCAGACTCCACCGTAAACCCACTGAGATTCTAGTGCTGTTTGTTATCATAGCATAACCTAGATCATCCTGACTGATGTATTATAGTATATTGTACAGCCAATAAAATGAATGAAATATATATATATATTTCATATATATATGTGTGTGTGTGTGTATATATATATATATATACACACATACTTGCCAGTAAGTGGAAAATGTCCAACATGTAGGAAGTGAAAAACATAAAGGACATAATTTTATATAGAATTATTTGATTTGTGATTTTATAAAAATGTTATCTATTGAAAAAGAAAGACTGAAGAACTATTCCAGATTAAAGGAGACTAAAAAGGCATGACAAGTAAATGCAAGGTATGGTCTTGGATTGGATCTGGAGCCAAAGAAAAAAATTTTATTTTGCTGTAAAAGACATTAGTAGGATAATTAGTGAAATTTGAATGAAGTCTATTGATTAGATAATAATATTATATTAATGTTAATTTCGTGGTTTTTATAATTATGTGATATTTCTAAGGAAAAATGTCCTTGTTTTTACACACTGACATAGTTAGTGGTAAAGGATGCCATATTTGTAATACAATTTTAAATTGTTCAGAAAACACGTATATATATGTATATGTAAAGCAAAAGAGAGAAGATAAAGCAAATGTGCCACAATGTTAATGTTTGAGAAATTGGGTCAGGGGTGTGTGATTTTTTTGTGCTATTTTTATAATTTTTTGTGTCTGAAATTGTTTCAAAACAAAAGCCAGAAATATCCCTTTATGTGTATGTATATATGCATGTATATGCTTATAATTTTTTAAAAGATTTTATTTATTTATTTTTAGAGAGGGAAAAGAAGAAAGAGGGAGAGAAACATCAATGTGTGGCTGCCTTTTGAGTGCCCCCTACTGGGAACCTGGCCCACAACCCAGGCCTGTGTCCTTACTGGGAATGGAACCTGTGACCCTTTGGTTCGTGGGCAGGTGCTTAATCCACTGAGCAACATCAGCCAGGGCTGCTTAGAATTTTTTTAAAGCTATGGAATATAGTTATCTCTGGGTAGGCAGATGAGTAGGTGAAACTGGAGTTCAGGGTTGAAGGGAAACTTTTACTTTTCTTTGGGTATGTTTTATTCCATTTGAATTCTTCAGAGATAGTGTTTGTTGTTTTCAGACTCAAAGTTTCGAGGTAATGTGCATGGCAGAAATACATAAAATTATGAAGATGAAAATTAAAAACCTAGCAATAACTTTTATCAAGATGGACTCATGGGCTAATAACTTGTATGGCTAGTGGCAAAAGAGGAGAGTATGAGAGAAGGCATGCTCATATTGTACATTTGGAACTATGAATTCAATACAGTCCATTGGGAAAACAAATAAAATAAAAAATTGCATATCTTTGCCCCAGTAATCTCACTCCTGGGAGTTCTTAGAAATAAAGGTACCAGTACATAAGAACAAGCATAAAGGGACTTTTACTGAAGCACTTTCTGTAGGGACAAAAATTTGGAAGCGACGTTTATGCCCATCAATAGGGAAATAATTGACTAAATGGTGGTATATCCACATCATAGAATATTAAGCAACACTGGATATTACATATTTAAAAGAATGAGTCAGCTCTCTATCAGTTGACTAGGAAAGATTTCTAGGATGCATTTTTACAAAGAAAGGAAATGCAGAGAATTTTATAAGCCTCCTTTTATTTTGTAAAACAAGAAGGAGGAAGTCCCCACATATGTATATGTTTATCTAATTAGGAGACCAGGGAGAAGGTGTGCAAGGACACATACGAGTCGTTAATTTGCTCCGAGTAGAGAAAAAGGGTCATTGGGGAGAAGGGAATAGAGAGGCCGTAAGCAAGATGCAGGTAGAAGCAGGGCAAGAGCATAAGCAATAATTTTTTCAGCACCTCATAATAAGCTTATCACCTACCTCTACAGAGTGGGCTGATGCTTTGCAAATAAACTTTAAATTTCTGAAAACTAACATATGTTTTTGTATAGCTTTTACGGAGCTCTGGCGGCATGGGTGTTTTACATAAATTAGGGATGCGTGCTGTACATTCCAAGTTTAGCAGTGCAAATTCTGCACAAAATTAAATAAACAGACTTTAGTGTATGTATTGAAACGAAGGCAAAACAGCAGTTCTTTTTGTTAGGTCGGAGCCGCTCAAGAAACTAGACAGACGCAGCGAGCTAGGGAGCAGGGTTTATTAGTGGGGAAAAAGAGGGAAAGTGGGGCCAACCTAGGGAGGTTCGGACTCGCTCAGTTAGTTACTCTTAGGGCAGGGTTTTTAAGCGCAAAAACCCGGGAAGGGTAATTGGTTGGGGTGTCAGAGTCTGATTGGCTAGAGCTGGCTGCTGGGTGCCATTTCTGCTGACCGTTGTTCTTGATACATCTTGTCAGGCTCAAGTTAAAGCTGCATCCTGTCATGCTGAATAGGCTGACCCCAGACCCCAGTCTCAGCCGGGCATCTGTTTGTCCTGGGTAGGGTCAGCGGGCAGTTTCCCAGGCAGGCATTTTCCCAGGCTACAGTTTCCCACGGTACAGTTTTCCCACCTGGTGATTTTCCATTCCTCCTAGGCCTACCTAGGTCTGTTACGTTTGAAACCTGGTGGTCTGCCTGCCATTATTTGCCATTCTTTCCCCCAAAAAATACCTCTGAAGAAATAGCACTCAAAAGCCAGGGGTAGATAATCTTTAAGACATACAATTTTCCCTGGGTGGTGTGGCACAGTGGGTTGTGTGTGAGAAGCATCCAATCTATGTTTCTCTTCCTCTTTCTCTCTCCCTTCCCCTCTCTCTAGAAATGAATACATAAAATCTTTTTTTAAAAAAGACAATTTGGGAAACTGTAAATTTGTGGTTCACCGTATCCCATTGTCATGAAAATAATTATATATATATGAACAAACGCAAGAAAATTAAGAATCCATTTTTTCATATTAATAGTATTATTGCTTGGACTTTTTAAGCATAGAAAGTCCAATTGCATACATCACTTATTCCCAGAATGATTTGCATGAATGCACTCCTACATTGATTTGCATGAATTTTTCATATTAAAAGTTAGGAAAATTCACTTTTAGAAAGTCTTTTACTAGTGATAACAATGAAGCTCTTTTAAGCAGTGAAGTGCAGGGCATTTGATTTTTGCGGACTTCTCTGGGGTGATGAGCCGTCCGACCTGGGGCCTGGGGCCTCTGGCTTAGCCGACTGCCACGGGCTCCGTGTCAGACGAACGGGGTGCTTGTGACTGTGCGAGGCACCGGAGGAGGAGCGCAAGGAGGCGCCAGAGGACTTGGCCGGGGAGGCAGAGAAGCCGCAGCGGCTGCAGGGTGGCGGCAACTGTAAGGGGTTCAACGTGTTCACGGGTTTCAGCTTCCTCCGTGACCACCCTCAGCCGGGTCGCGCTCGACCCACCGGTGGATGTCTTCGTGCACCAGGGTAAGCTGCGCATGGAGCGTTTCCGGAGCCTGAAAGAGGGTGAGCCAGTGGAGTCCACTTTTAAAAAGACCTGGGTGGGGCCTGGAATCTATCCGAGTCATGGCCCTGGTGGGGTGTCCTGTATTGGGAGGGAGAGGCTGCCAAAAGAAAAGAACCTGTGGAAGCGCAGATCTAAGGGAGACGGATGCTAAAACTATGGAGGTCATGCCGAAGAATGCAGGCTGCCACCCCAGCCTAAGAAGTGCCATTCTGCCAGAGCACCAGCCATATGGTAGCATCATGTCCACTGAAGGCCCAGCAGGCCCCAGCTCACAGGGAAAGCCAGCCTACTCTTGGCTCCCAGATGCCTAGGACTGAGCCACAGTGGGTGGGGTATGATCCTTATGTGATCAGGAAGTTTCAAGGAGCAGGCACCAATCAACAGATCGGAGAAAGTGGGGACAGGGTGGGCAGGGGACAGCTGGTACTACCCTATATTCAGGCCAGGTTCCACATCATCACCCCCTCTTCCCTCTTGTGGGGCACTGGGTTCTAAGGGTGTGCGGTGAGGCAAAAGAACTCCAACCAGCTCTATCCAAATGCATGTGAGGGCTTTGGGGGAAAATCTTTCCCTACGTGCTTTGAGTCTCCACCCCCAGAATCTCCATCTTTTGAAAGTGACCTGAATAGGGAAGTTGTTTTCCTTTTAAAGAAGGATATGTAATAATAATATTTCCCCTGCTAGAGTGAAAGGATTAGCATGAGACTAGATTGATGAACCCAGCCCACAAATGATTATGTTCCGTGAGAGAGAATCTCTTGGTTATCGCAGAGTTTTTCCACATCTTTTTTCCTCATTACTCACTCTTGGAATAGGGTGCTGAGAATTGCCCCAAGCAGTGGGTTGTGACAGTAGGCAAAAGGGATAGTTGGGAAACAGCTGCAGACCTGCTGCTCCTAAGCTCACTCCCACCCCATTTCTGGGCCGATATGATTTTATTTGATCCCTTGAGTAATGAACGGCACCTTGAGTCCTGCTTTCTCCAGAATGCTAAGTACTAGCCTGTGTGCAGATGACATATCTTGTGCATTTTACCTTCTTTTTTGGTAACATAAATAGTCTGCTTTTGTACTCTTGTGTACTTTAATATAAGGCCCTCGTTTGTGCACTGTGTTCTCAGGTACATGAGCAATCTCAGGGGGAAGTGGGCCACAGCACTGGGTCTGCATGGCAGGAATGCTTTTCGTGTTGTTTTACTATCAGAGAGAACAACTATTTTGAGCTTATAGCCGCTATAATACAGCATATCGAACTACCTCATTTTTGCCAATTAGAGCTGCCTTTTCTGCAATAGTGTCCTCTTGAAACCCTTTAACCTCCAATATTTTGTGGTAGACTAGATTTTTTAAAACAATACTTTATTTTATTTTATCCTCACCAGAGGACCCGAGGATAGTTTATTGATTTTTTTTTAGAGAGAAGGGAAGGGAGGAAAAGACTGAGAGAAGCATCTATGTGAGAGAGAAACATTGATTGGTTGCCTTTTGTACATGTCCTGACTGGGGACCGAACCTGCGACCTAGGTGTATGCCCTGACCCAAAATTGAACCCCTGACCTTTCAGTTTGTGGGAGGATGCCCAACTAACTGAGCCACACAGGCCAGGGCTAGAAGACAAGATTTTAACTGGGTAGCCCCATTACTTGATCTTCTGCTGGACAATCGGAAATCGGTCTGAACAGGAATTGGTGGTTGGTGCTGAGGTTAGGGGAGGATGGACTAGGTGAAAGGTGCAGAGGGGAAGCCAAGATTAGGTGAGGGGTTTCTATAGATAGTGACCAAGGATTCCTGTTCAGACCTCTGATCTCAGGGCCTGGGACTCCCCTTACATACCAGATCCATCCCACACTGGGTTGTGCTGGGCCTACCATGCATAACAAGGTGCATGTGTGTGTGTTTGTAAAAAATATGAGTTGGTCAAAATAGATTTTAAGAACAATACCTCTCTACCTGTTTGACCTCCCCAGGAATGGATATAAGAAGTGATTACTAAGTTCCTTAACCTTTAAAAAATTGTTTTAAATAACAGCTGTCTTTTTTAAATCCCCACCCAAGGATATGTTTATTGAATTATTTTATTTTATTTAAGTATATTTGATTGATTATGTTATTACAGATATCCCAATTTTTCCCCCTTTGTCCCCTTCTACCCAGTACCCCCCTTCCCTCCAGCAATCCCTTGCTTAGTTCATGTCCGTGGATCGTGCATATAATTTTTTGCTTCTCCTTTTCCCATACTACTCCTAACATGCCCCTATTTTGTACCTACCAACTGAGCTTCTTTTATTTTTTGAGTGAGGATAGAAGCCACAACCTTTTGGTTTATAGTATTATGGTCTAAACAGCTGAACCACCTGGCCAGCTTATTAACCTTTACAAATTCTTTGCTTTTCCTCCTTGGCTTCCATAGAGGCCATAGTGATGGCTTCTTTTGTGGTACCCAGAGTTAGTGTCCTGCCCTGCTGCAACAGTGATTAGTGTCATAGTAGCTAAAGGAGACAAGCAGGTTTTATTTACATGCTGTGAGATCGCTGAAAACCTACCTCCCGTTGAAGCAAATGCAATAGAATGCTTTGGGTGATCCTGGGTTCCTGTCTCCCCTAGTTGCTCCCTGCTCTAGTTCCTGTATTTGTCTGGGCTCTGCAGTACTTCACGGGAGCTGATTTGGTGATTGCTAGGTAGCCTAGTTTGTGTAAATGTGTTGATCTTCTCCATGTCCTTTTGAGGTTTTACTGTTTACAAACTTCTTTTTGTATTCAGCAGAAGAGCCAAATCATCTTTGACAAAATATCCTGCACCAGGTAGAAATTATCTGAGACATAAGCTTGAGGACCCCTTTTCATGAAGCGGGGTCTTGAATCATCCTTTGTTTCTTCTTCTCTTCTCCTATTGTGGACCAAATCTTTTGTCCTAAAAACTTGACTCCTACCCTATCTCCTCTTCTATCCACATCCCTCAAAGCCCATGTACCCACACACATGTACATTTAATGTGTGGGGTGTCACCCCATCCATCTCTTAAATGATTCTGCAAAAGTCCTAATGAAGCTAAGAATACTTCATCCCTTCTTCCCGGTGTCCTGACACAAGACCATTTCCTGATATGGGATTCATGCCAAACACTTAGATTGCTTTATTTTAATCTCTAATCCTAGGGTAGAGAAAAACAATAAGGAGGCCTTTCATTTTGAAAGTGAGGTTGGGAGACAAAGAAAGGGAAGATGAATATGTATCCAAGTCACTTAGGAGCTTTTATGCAGATTCAAAAAACTTATGTCAAAGTAGTCACAGGACTGTTTAGTAGGAAACAGATGAATGTAACTCCATGTTTGCTGCTAGCAACGAAAGCTTTGTGTGGAATCTTGAATTTATGGGGCAGGAGGGTGGGAGGGTAGGAAAGTATGTGCCTGTTTGTTCTGTCCCTGAATCCTTCTCCTCATTTCTGAACTGTAGGAGACTGAGCCCCCTTGGGCTTTGGTGCCTCCATCACTGGAGACTGTTTATTTGATGGTTGATTTTGCTATGCCAGGTACTTCCATTGCTATCTATCATTTTGTAAAACACATGCTGATTCTTTCCCTTCCCCTCCTTGCCCTAGGAAAATAAAATGAATGAATAAGGACTTAAAAAAAAACCCCTCTCAATAAGAATGTCTATATGAGCAATGAAGTTTAACGTATTA
>PVKM010016434.1:0-26823 GCA_004027735.1 Carollia perspicillata
TGATTGGTTGCCTCTTGCTCGCCCCCAACTGGGGACGCAGCCTGAAACCCAAGCTTGTGCCCCAACGAGGAATCAAACCGGTGACCTGTCGGTTTGAGGAACAACAACTGACAAACTGAACCACACCAGTCAGGGCACCAGTGTGAATTTAAAGGAAGCCCATCTAAAGGCAGACTGGACTTTGATAAAAATGAAACATTCTATATTATTATTTCTCCCATACTATATAATGTCTTGGTCTTCATGTTTGGGGGCTGGTAAATTTTGTTGCAAATATGTTAGTTAAAATAATTTATCTGCAAGCGGACTGTAAGTGAAGGTGCGCTGATTTGCCTCCTATCTCAGTTAAACCTTAGCTGCCCTTCAAGGCAGGAGATGGGATGATTATGTACAGATAGTGCAACAAGGTGACTCACTGTAGTTTGGCCAACCAATCTGGGGCCTGAGTTCAAATGCGAGGCAGTCTCAGACTTCCCTGTGGCTTTGGGTAAGGCTCTGGTCCTCAAATCAATGCACAAAATGGAAATGATGGTGACTCTCTCCCCTTTGCAGGAGGAGAGGGGCTTGTATAAACCTCTAGCAGATGTAAATGTCATTTGTATGTGCAACCCTGGGCAGGAAGCACAGTGAAGAAGTTAGTACACTTTCTTCTGTCTGCAAGGCTAGTAATCCAAAAGATCGCATCAGAAAAAACTAACCTGAGTTTCTAGAAATCTGCCCTTAACTCATTTTACTTTGTGTGTGTATGTGTCAGTGTTTTCTTGGTGACAAGTTTGTTAATTATTTTATGAGAGGTGATTTTTGCCTATATCCAAAACCAAGAGTATTGTTGATAGAACTTTTTGTTTTTTAGATTTTATTTATTTTTTTTAGAGGGAGAGAGAAAGAGAAGGAGAGAAACATCAACGTGTGGTTGCCTCTCGAGTACTCCCTACTGGGGACCTGGCTCATTACCCAGGCATGTGCTCTGACTGGGAATCGAACCAGTGACCCTTTGGTTTGCAGTCCAGTGCTCAGTCCACTGAGCCACACCAGCCAGGGCGTGAATTATTTTTACATCAATTCTTTACAAATTGAATTATTTTTATATCAATTCTTTACAAATTTAATAGTAGGGTGTGTGTTTTTTCCCTCACTCTACCCTTTGGCAAGGTGCAATCTAGACTACAAGCTTTAGAAGGCAGGAGCCAGATCTGTTTTGGCTTACCTTTCTGTTGCTAGGCCCATTACATCTCCAGGCACATGGCAGGTACTCAAATAATTGTTGAATGAATTGACTGATGAATGAATTTCTGACCTGAAGGCAGACTAATGTTAGCTGTAAATTTCTCTGTGATCAGAGTCCTTCCTGGTATCCTTAAATATTAGTGGCTTGGTCCAGACAGTGACCAATTTCATTTACTATTTGTGTATCAGGAGATTGGAGACAAAATGGGGGACAGTTGGCTCTGAAACCCCTTATTTTTCCCAGTCAGGCAATGGCTTACATTATTTACCTCCAGAGAACAGTCCCAGACACACTTGATTAGCCTTAAATTAAAGATAAGCCATTGCTGTGAGAAGGGACATGCTTTCAATAGATGGGCAGACAGACATTAAACAATTTAGATATTAAACAATTTACAGTTTTATGTCTTGACAGCTTCAATATTGTTACATGAAAAATGCTAACAAAAGGGGCCAGTCCTTCCTAGCACAGAAAGTATAGTATTTTCAATAATGAAAGATAAATGTTTTAAACTTCCTTACTTAAAACCCTCTACTGGCTTTCCATTAGCCCTTAAGATCAAGTCTAAGCTCCTTAATATGGTTCACAGGTCCTCTAGGACTTGGTCTCTCCTTACCTCTCTACCTCATTTGTTGATTAACGATGCCCACATCCTGTTTATCTAGACGGGAGTGGAGCTAGAAATCTGGGATGCTTTGTATGTGGGATTCTTATGCAGATTAAAATATACTGAGACTGAACATTTTATTACTATTATTTCTTAGGTACTATAATATTTCAGGAGGGGGTTGGAGGCATTCTCATATTCTAAATAAATGAATACTATGAGGACACAACTGTTACCTTTCATTTCTAAAAATTATGCTATTAGCAAAATCATGTTCAGCACATTCAGAGAATAATTATATTTGGAATCTTTCAAATAAACAAATTGCTCAGTGAAGTATATCAAATTGCAAGAGTGGTCAAAAATGTGATTGGGTTGATGCTAATTGAACGTTGATAAAGTACATGAAGGACATTACTTGAATGAATGAGAAACTCGATAGCTAGGGAGATTTCTATGTGGCTTTGGCCAATAGAAAAAGACAGAATTTTGTTGTTGTTTTCATTTTTCTGTTTTTTTCTTTTCTGTTTTTCCTTACAAATACTAGCTTCCTTTCTGAGGTATTAAGTGAATTTCTACAATCCATGGAACAGCTGAGGGCCTTGAGCATTTAAATGCCAGAAGCTTCGCTGGTAAAAGGAAGTAATAGTTTTCTGGAGGCAGAGAGGAAATCAAGGTTTAGTTAAGCAGTAATTGATAACAGTAGTTATAATGACAAAGGCATTTATTTATATCTCAGTATTGGAGTTCTTTTAAATGTTTCTGTATAGCTTGTCTTCCACAAATATGCTTATACTTTGTCATTGCTATAGAGTTAATGCCTCTATAAGGTTAATTTACTGAGTTTTATGTTTTATAAAAGAAGTAAAAGTCTGAGTCATATAACCCTTGTCTTCTTTCTCAGTTATCTGTAAAGTTGGCTAATTCACTAAAACCAGGGTATTTCTATTCACCTGGAGCAATTACACTTCATGGTGACCTGGAAGTGGAAACTGAGTTTTTTATTTTTTTTTATCTTGGCACCTAGCAGAAGGGTTGGAAAATAACAGTAAATGTTGGTTGAATGATGACGTGAATTAATCTGTAATTCCTGCCTTGAATTTCTCAACCTGTTAGGTGGTAGCAAACTTCACAAGGGTATGGACACTTAGAGCAATCACTTACTTTACCTCCAGCAATGCTTCTCAAAGTGTGGTCCCCATCAGCAACTTCAGCATCACCCAGGGACTTGCAAAAATGCAAGTTTTGGGGCCTCACAGCAAACCTCTCTGGGAGTAAGCCCACCTGTCTGTGTTTTAAGACCTTGAGGAGATTTGGATGTATGCTCAAGTTTGAGAACCCACTAGCCTAAAACAATAAAGGGAACCATACAGAATTGTTGGGACTGGAAACCGGTTAACCTGGCCCAGCTGCACTTTTCCCACAGGCTACGTGACCCTTTGCAAAGAACAGAGGAAACTTGACTGGCGACGTTGAACGGGCCTGTCCTGCGCTCGGCATTTTTCGTTAGCTGCAGTTCCCTCTCCTGCCAGGGAAATCCATCCTCATGAAAATGATTCTCCCAACTGCTGTTGTTTGTGTCTCTTAGAGTCAGTGCTTTTATTTCAGATCAGGTTTTTCCTCTACATTGCCTATTTGACTGCAGTGCCAGGCTAATTAAGGAATTAGTATGTGGCATCCATTCCGGGGAGGTGTGTGATTCTTTTCCTGCATTCTGAGAACATTTTTGCGAACACTTTCTAGTTCATATTTTCTTTTTTTAATCAGGCAGAGACGTTACAATTAAAATACCGTTAAAGTGATTCTGGCAAGTATTGCAATAAGCATGTTTTTTAATTAAAGGAAGAACAGGGGGATGCATAAGCAGCATCAGCTAAAGGGGGAATTTTCATTCAATATCTATTTTAATTGAAATGAAAAAAATAATCAGGAGAAACAGCAACAGGAGCAGCCTGTGCCTAGTATGTGGCTCACTCCCAGGTTGTTAAGTTTAGGTATTCTGTGCTTGATTAATTAGTAGCCAGCCCGAGAGTCCATTCCCTTTACCCCCTATCCTTAAAGCCTGATTTATGCCTCACATCCCCCATGAATATGGGAGGGCTCCGGCATCTATTTCCTGAGCTGCTAGTGGATAGGATTATGGAGCGTGCACTGAGCTCTTGGGGGCTCTCGTTTGCCAGCCAAATTGATTTTCCGCCTCCCTAGCCGGGGACAAGCCCACCTCGAAGGCTTCCAGGCTCTGCTCCAGTGGATCAGGCACAAGCCTAATCCGGATCTTGCCAACAAAGGAAGCTGTGTGCATCCCCATCACAAAGCAGGCTCCAGGCTGTGGCTGCTTTCCCTAAATGCTACTCATCTCCCCTCTCCCTCACCTCCTTTTGACATCACCTCCATGCAGCACCATGCAGTAGGGTACAGCAGGGTGCCCCAACTGTGCACAGACCACTCAACCAGCCCTCTTGTCCAGGCAGAGGAGGGTTCATCCATTCTGAATGAATGGTCATCTAGAATTCTCCAGCAAAAAGGACTTCCACAGGCTCTCCTGTCTGATTGACTATTTAATGACTGGAAGGTGACTAGATACAAGCTATTAAACTTTTTAAGAAATAATTTAAATTTGACACAAAAAGCTGAGTGGAGGTTAATCAATAGAGATAAATAAATTGGGTAATTTACATCTAAAAACTTAGGTATTTCAATCTTTGAGAGAATGAAATATCGAGTTTGGGATATAGATTGATCTAATTAATTAGGGTCCTCAGATCCCTCCCTGGCTCTTGCCTTCATTGACATCTGGCTTTCCCTTTGTTTAAAACTGGAGTTACTCCTCCTGGGTTCATTCTATCGCCTGTTACTCATGTCCTAACAAAGCACGCTCTTGCCCTGCACCCTTTCTCCCCTAAGCCTCCTAAAATTGACATTAAGGGTTTGCCACCTGCATTGATCAGCTTCACAGTTCTTAAAGTTCTTCCTGCAGTCTATGCACAATCTTTCAATTCTTCTCCTAATTTGCCCAATTCTTTGGCTCATGCTCAAGAATCTTGTTACTTCTTTTCCTTATTCTAGTCTTTAAATATTAATATTTGGCAATGTGTTTCCTTATCTCTGTTCTATTCTCACTCTACAAGTTCTCCTAGGAAGGCCTCACTCACCTGTATAACTCACCTGTATAACTTGTTGTATTATCCAACAAGGACTTAGTGAGTACTTACCAGTTCCCCACATGCCAGTCACTGTTCTGGGCAGAGGGGCTAGGGCTGTGAACAAAAGAGACCAAAATCCTAGCTCTCATGGAGTGTATTTCTATAAGGAAAATAGTCAAGGAAGCAAATGATATATATATTTTTTAGATTTGCTGGGCAGCATGAAGAAACATGCAGCAGGAAAGGTGGAGAGGTAGTTTGGTGGCGTCTAGGGGGCAGTTTGCACACATTGATGGTGGGGAGCAAGAAGGCCAGTGCCGCGGGAGGATGTGGGCCAGGAGAGACTTGAGAGAGAGGGGACCAGAGAGGATCAGCCTGGGGGGGGGGTGGGTAGGCTTTAACTCTGAGTGTGGTGGTAGCCATTGGAGGCTTTGAGCAAAGTGGTGACGTGATATGATTTACACAAAATAAAAATCACATTGGGTATTGATTTAAGAGCAGACTCTGAGGTCGAGCAAGGACGAAAGCAGGGAGCTGAGCTAGGAGGCTGTTACATTACTCTAGGGATGAGATGAGAGTGAGTCAAACCCCAGAAACAGACATGGTAGTGGTGAGAAGTGGTTGTATCAGGGGGATATTTGAAGTAAGAATGCACAAAATTTCTTGGAAGATTGGTTGTGGAGTCAAAGGGAATGAAAGTTGACTCCAGAGTTTTCAAACTGAGTAACTGGAAGGGCAGAGGTGCCATTTGTGGAGATGGTAAGCACCGTGAGCAGACCTGTGTGGCCAGACAAGGAGTTTATGTTTTGGATATGCTAAGTTGAGAAGCCTGTAGACATCTAAGTAGAGATGTTGACTAGGCAGATGGGTATCTGAGTCTCCATCCAAGGGAATACGTGGGCTTTGGAGACATGAATTTGGAAGTCAGCAGCAATGAGCACATGCTGATATTTAAAACCTTAAAACAAGATCAGACAACCAAGGCAGTGTTCATTGCATAAGACCAACAGTCAAGGGACTGAGTCGTGGGGAACTCCAAGTGTCTGTGATTGGGATACTCAAGAAGACTCAGGTAGCAGAAGCTGGGAGGGGAGGCTTGGGAGGTAGGAGGAAAACCTGGAGGGCACAGTGCAAGTAGGAGGAGGGCATTTCAAGAAAGGCGTGACCAAGTGTGTCCAACGCTGCTGGCCACTAGGAAAGGTGGGGACTGAGCATCGAGCTTTGAATTCAGCAATGTGGTTGCAGTTTTGGTGGAATGGTCAGGCAAGGCCCAACCTGGGGAGGTTCCAGGAGAATGGAGGGAAAAATTGGAAGTAGAAAGTATAGCCGTGTCTTTGGAAGAGTCTTATTGTATGGTAAAATATTTATACTCGACATTTTTCTGTAAGGGAGAAAAATACCTAAAACCGTGAATTCGTTTTTCTTTAAAAAACACAATAATTTTTCTTGCGGTTATTACAGACGACGGCTAATTGTAGGGTTAGCCACGAGCAGGTTTTGATGTATGGTGCAAACATCAGCTAGCTGCTAAAAGTCTCCTTTACTTCCCTTTAAAAGGAACGAAAGAGATCCTTAATGGGAAGAAGTGATTACATGTAAAAAGTTGTGTTCATTTATTTATTTTAGAGGGAAGTAACAATAATGATGGTTGATTGATTTTTATAAAATTACCCAAGGTCACTTGTGGGACATAACTCAGCTTTCATGAGCAATCATAGCAAGCAATTTAAGGGTCACAGCCAAAGGCCGATTTCAGCCCTGCTCTTTATTTCAGCTCTCAGAAAGGGGGTTGCACTCCGTAAAGTGGAGAAATAAAGTCCTCCCACTGCCCTCCTGGCCTTGAGTAACTACCCTTTAAGGCGGCCCGCTGTGTGTTTGTTTTAAGCTAATGAAGTGTGAGGATGAAGCGCTTGGAGCTGTGGCACCGAGCTCTATTAAATATAAACTTTACACTTTCACACCGAGAAGCTTTCACTTTGCGTATCACTTATAATTATTTTAATCAAAAATAGCTGAATTCCTTATCAAACTCTCTTCTTAATGTACCTGAATTTCTTTATACTTGCCACTGATAAAATGAAGAGGGACTGCTTTTTAGCACAGAATAATTATCATATTCATGAATTAGTCCTGTTTATAGCACTGTTGCCAACACAAATCATTCATTTTCTTTGGGTTGAGCTTTTTTTCCTTCATTAGTGTCATTCTTAATTCCTGTGACATTTTAAAATTTCTGTCAATTTGTTTCAGTGTATTTAATACTTTGCTTGATGGTACAAGGGATAAAGCCCAGGTTTATATATTTACCCACTAATCCTTGTAATCTGTCTCAAATCCTTTTTGGAATGAGGCAAGGTATATCTATATTAACAGAATTAAAATAAATCATATATAAACAAGCCATAGGCACATTTGCTTAGGTTAACACATGTTTTTTCTTAAGTGTAACTATGATAACAAACCTAATTAATAAATGAGCTCTGTGGGAGGGTTTGTGGCATAGATAGGATACGAGTTTTTTTGTCAGGTGGTCCTGGGTTCTAAAGCTTCCTCTTCTGCGTTATGAAATGTAAAAATATTTTAGGAATAGACAGTTAATAGATGGATGGCTCTATTCAGCCTGTTCTGGACTGAGAGAGGAGTTACAGGCCCCTCTTGCAGCCCTCTCTCTGCTTTATGAAATGCAGAGGGTGGTGTTGACCTCATACTCTTGTTTTGAAGGTCATTTTAGACAACATATGTAAAGATTTTAGCACATGATAGGTGCTTAATAAATGTTAGCTCCTTTGTTTTCCCTGTGGTCTTATTTAAATTTCTGACTGTGCATGTAGGATCTTTTTAAATCAAAATTCAAAGCTCACTACAGCATAGATGATGTCAGGAAAATGGGAGCACCACATTTCTATCAGCGTCAGATCACACCCGACTGCATCTTAAAAATGCATGTGTCGGATGTCCCAGAGCTAGCAGCAGCCTCAGTGAATGTGTGATTCTACTCTGCGCTTCCCCAACAAGGGCCTGTCCTCAGGCACTGAGTAGGACAGATTTGGGAACTGAGTAATGTAAGGTACAGCAATTTTATGGGGTCCACTGAGGGTCATTCCGAGGCCAACAGCAGAGTCAGGAGAGGAACCTCGATTCCATACCCTGCCTCTGCCATTCGCTCATCAAGTTCAGTTCAGAGTTCCTGACAGTTTACGATGGTGGAGTCCTGCCATGCAAATCCTTGGTCTACCAGTTGAAGATAATTAGTTGGGACATTAATGAAATGTGGCTGTGAGTGGAAAAATTTTAGTAAACATAAGAATATGACCTATAGCACAGGTCACATTTTTCCCCTCTTGTTCACAGCAGAATTCATTATTATTATTGCATTTCTAATGATTATTCTTGTCATCATAATGACAATGGGAAGGAAAATTAAAGTCAAAATTCCCAAGTCTGAGAAGCAGGGTGGTATCATTCCAGCATTAAGCCTGCAGGTCACCAAAGGGTAGTTTCTTGCTTCTTTGATAGTTTACCTTAGGGTAGGCTATATGTGCCATATTTGAAAAGCAAAGTCAGGATTACCAGCAGGGAGATGGAAGGGTGCAGTCTAGCAGTGCTAGCATGATGGAACAACAGTGGAAATAGAGGAGTAATAGCAATAACGGGGGAAGGAAAGATGCGTGTGATGACAGCAGTAGACACCACTGCATTATCTAATAGGGTCAGAGCCAAGACTAGGGACCTACATGCATAATTTAAAGAAATCTTAGCATAATCATCTGAGGGAAGAACTCTAACCACGCACATTTTTCAAGCAGAGAAGCTCAATAGCTGCGTGGGGTGTGTTGTTCTAAATTACGGCTGGAAGGAAAGAGCACTCTAAGAGGTTGAGTCCAAGTTGACATCCCACAGGTGTTAGTGATGGAGTGTGGCATGGGATTTAGCATTGAAGACTATCAGTGCTGGCAGAGAGGGCTGAAGAAAGCTGAAGAGAAATATTAGACAGAAACTGGGGAAGAAGGGACTTCTACATTGGACTTCCGGTCAAATGTCTGTGGATCACTATCTCTGCACTGATGGGGGTAAATGACTGAAGGCATCTTAGTCTTACTTTTTTCTCCCTCTCATTCCTCCAGTACATGTCTGAGAAATCACAACAGTCTAACTCAGTTCTTTGACATGTAGGGCTAACGGGAACAGATGGATAATGTTCTTCACTGTTTCTCACCAGGACCCTCCTTGTTATAGTAGAACCTACCTTTTGAGCCATTTCCGATACCTGGCACACACATCCTTCATGTATCTATAGCTCATTAAGATGACATATGTACTTATAAATTATGTAAATGTAATAACATCCTTTCTGAGAAAATGGGAGTGAGTATGTGTGTCTCAGTGTGTTTGTCCATAAAGGAATCGATTTGGGAACTTAAACCAGATTTTCTAAAAAAGATATAACCATTTATTAATTAACCCAATAATTATATATTACATGGTAATTGCCTAATGGTCACTGTTCCAGACAGTAAGAATATAGATGTGGACAAAGCAAGTATGCGCTTTCATGAAGCATCATTCTAATGGAGGAAGGGCAGACTGTAAACATGTAAATATACATGCCCGATGTTAAGTGTTATGAAGAAAAATATATTTGGTCAGAGGCCAGGGCATGCTGTCTGACACAAAGTGGAGAGGAAGGCCTTAGTGAGAAGTTAACGTTTGAATAGAACCAAGGGGCAGTGAGGCACATGGGCATTCTGAGAAGAACATTGCAGGTGCGGGAAGAGCAGCTGCAGGAAGAACATGTGCATAGGACCCGCCCTGTTTGAGAACCAACAAGCGGGCCAG
Organism: Carollia perspicillata; assembly: GCA_004027735.1. Taxonomy (NCBI): domain Eukaryota; kingdom Metazoa; phylum Chordata; class Mammalia; order Chiroptera; family Phyllostomidae; genus Carollia; species Carollia perspicillata. Next base: position 9,815 of record PVKM010016434.1, read on the forward strand.
CGTGTCTGGAGCAGATGAATGAAAAAGAGAGCTGTAGGAGATGAGACCGGAGGGGCTTTTGTGGCCCAGTGTGAGCACTCGGACTTATGTTGAGCGAGACTGGAAGTTACCGTGGGGCTGAGAAGAGAGGAGCCTGAGTTTCCAATATGAAGTCACAACTCTGAGCACTTTGTTGGAGGGCAGGAGTCTAGTCCGGTGCTTTTGCAAATGGCTTACAGGAGGGAAACAGACTTAATAGTTCATTCAGGTTGAAGTGTTTATTTATATGGGATGCTTTAATTATTTGGGCAGTATTGAGATTCTCTTTAAAACAGAAATATTATAAATCTTTTTAAAGAAAATTATTAAAATAACAACAGTATGTTTAATATCTTTAGTGCTTATTCTCAAAACATCAAATGATGTTACTATAAAACAATATTCCTATGTCACAGAAAATTTAGGTATTGGAAAAAATAGTATCCGTATCAGTTAAAGTTATTTGAGTGCAAACAACAGAAACCAACTTTCTTTTTTTTAAAAAAAGGGTAAATGTCACATGATTTCACTTACATGTAGAGTCTAAAAAGCAAAACAAACAAAATAAAATAGAAACAAACTCATAGATAAAACACACAAACTGATGGTTACTAGAGGGGAAAGGGGAGGGAGTGGGTTGCGAACAGAGAAGAGGATCAAGAACAAAATTAAATAAGTAGGCAGATAGGTAAAGGAAATTGATTGAGAAGGTATGGAGTAGCTTACAGAATTGACGGACAGCGTGGAAAATCAGGTGTGGGAGTGCTAAAACTCGGGGCATTTTGGAAGGGATGGCAGTCAGGGGCTCAGAAACAGGAACTCTTCTCGGGCTCATTAAGGCACCACAGCCAAAATCACTGCAAATGAAACAATTCCTGTCTTGTCTTCCCTTTTGCTCCAGATTTCCTTTTGAAGTCAGGCTCTGGTAGGACAGGATGCAGTGACTGACAGCCCCACTCAACCCTATCGAATGGAAAAGGGCAATTCTTTTAGGAAATTAGTCTGTTATGAGAAGCACAATGGCGATTGGTCAGCCAAAGTGCTACATGTGACATGATAGCACCCCACGTTACACTTCCTTTTACAATTCTGATAATTATAATATTGGCACATTTTCTTCTATTTTAATTTTTGTTCACTTGTTTCCCAGTTCTTTTAAACGTAATTTCTGCATAATACTTTTATCTGCTGCTATCTGGTAAAAATGGTGACTTTCTTATGACTTATTTTACCAGTCCTAAATTGTTGGACACTTAGGTTATTGTCATTAAAAATAATATAAATAAAACCTAGGCTGGGTTGGTAATATAGTGCTTCTTCGTCGAGGTGTTCGATACGTTCCATTGTGCTTGTACAAGAGATGGCAAGATAAAAAATAAGCCTAAATTCCAGCAAAAGTATACAAACAAAGAGGATGTCATTAGACATTGGAAATGTCCAAAGGACTGACAACCTTCTTTTTGGCCTTTAGGAGGCAAGCTGGTTTTCATGGATTCAGGAACCATTGGGCTCAGGGCGCACTCCATCCTTGTTTCCGATGGCGGAGAACTGCGGATTGGATCTGAGGACAAGCCCTTCCAAGGCAAAGCTGAGATCACACTGTACGGGAGTTCCCACTCTCCCCCCTTTTTCCCATATGGTGTCAAGTTCCTGGCTGTGAGAAATGGAACTCTTTCTCTGCATGGTGAGTGGGGCAACTGACCGGAGAACTATGACTAGCCAATGTGTGGGCCTTGGGGAAAACTACCAAACTACTTATAATTTTTGGCTATTAGTTGCTGGGGAGACAAAGTTAGAGTGTGGGCACTATTTCATTAAATAAGAAATACTAATTGTTGTGATCCCTGTGGCAGAATCCACTATAGTTGTTAATGATTTATTCCCCTTTCTGTAAGAGCGTTATACACCTCTTCCCACTGTCGGTGGCTTTCCGTGCCTTCCCGGTGTGGAGCACACTTCCTTGTCTTGCTGAGAGTGGGTGTCGCCACGGCTGGCTTTGGTCAATCCAATGTGAGTGGAAATGATGTCCTGCAAGGGCTAAGGAGAAGTTTTAAAAGCTGTTACAGTGCTTTGGCCACTTTGCCCTTTTCTCTCTGTTTGAGAATAGCCTGTCCCCGATAGGGCAGCTCCCTCAGCTTGGGACCCTGAACAATGACAACCAGGGCCCAGTGGCAGCTGACCTCCGCTCTCGTGTATGTCAGGAAGGAATAAAGCTTTATTGTCATAAGCTACCGAGATTTGTGTTTGTAATTGCAGCATAATGTGGTGAAACCTACTGGAAACAATTACTTAGCATATGCTGATGACTGCCCACAATGATGGCATCAAAACCGAACAGCGACGACTTCATTTTGTTATTGTGGCTGCATTCCCCTCCTGTGAACAGGCCTCAGCGCGAGTTCCTCTTAGATTTCTGGTTCAGATGGGTTGGGATTATGGGTTTCTGGGGGGAAATGATGACTGGGCTACAGTGTGTTTCTGCTCCTTTTTTTTTTCCCCGCCTTCTGATCATTTAATCCCACTTTGAAATATGAACATTTTTATTTCCTTGAGATTCAGGAAATTACTAGCTGTGTAGGAAAATTCTTAATATCAGCCCAACAATGTAAATACAAAATGATGAACTTTGAATATCTTTCAGTGGATACTTATATACTTTGGGTTACATAGCATGAGCCAAAGGCATATAAAAATATGGTCTCCAGATAGTAGTCAATCTCCAGGAAACACGATCTTGCCTACACTGGCATGTCTATACTGGCACAACCAAATAAAACCCCACCACCTGTCATAAAATAATAATTCTAGACCTGGGCATTTAACTACGCTGGGGAGTCTGCCATTCTCTCCCGTTGGGGCGTTGTCTATTATAATACACACAGTGAACCTCAATCACTGTCTACTAAAAATACTCTCTGCCTCTTTTGACTTCCTTTGAGAGGAAGTAAATCTTTTTGCTACATATTTATTAAATGTTGACTAGGGACCAGCCAGAGTGCTAGGCACTGGGGATAAATTTTATCAGCTTTGAAAAACCCATAGCTGTGTGGATAGAAACTCAAAATGCCTACAGTATTTTTATATCGTGCTTCTAAGGAGGACTTTTTTCTCTTCTCGTTATCAGCGAGCACTTACATTAACCTTTAGCCCAGGGTCCATGAGGGTCTTTTAGCCATTCACATATCAGCCATAATCTTTAATGTTTGCTTTAGTCCACCAGCTCCTTAGCCACCCATCCAATATTTTGCTGTTTGCCCCTGAAAATCCACAGCTGGAGAAGAAGAGGATGCCGATTAATGTTTAGTCACAGCAGCCCATAGACCACCTGAAGACCCTGACTCTTAGTAGGGATCCTCTGGTGTGAGACCCACTGTCCTCTATGATACAGATGTCTTGCAAGAAATGGAAATTCGAATGAAGAAGAGTGAAAACTCTTCTTATTCTTTTACTCTTCTTTTCTTTTTCACTCCAACCCTTCTCATTTTCACAGGCTATGAGGCAGGATCAGTGAAAGAATTCATAAAGATACCTTTTTGTACCTGCATTTTAAATGTACCCCATGTTCCTCAGCCTTTGTGTTTAAATAGATGCCAAGTTAAGGAAATTCTGAGTGTCATTGCTTATAATCAATAGGGGGCAATTAAAGCAAAGTACATGCTTTTAATATGTTCGAGAGTTCTGAAACTTGAAAAAATATGTTGCTACTTTAGTCCTGTGATGTTGCTAGGTATCAAAAGCACAGATGCAGACACCTCTTCTTCCACTGTTTCCCTCTTTCAGTCTTCTTTCCTGCTCTGCCGCCTTTCCTAGGCCCCTCCCCTCCCCTCCCCTCCCCTCCTCTTCCCTTCCCTGCATTCCCAGGGTTAGGGTGTCATCAACAACTGTTTTCCCCAAAGCCCTACCAATGTAAGAGTGAGGGGGCTATCTCCTGAACCACAGAGCTTGCACGCTGAACACACGCACAATCAAGCTGTTTTCCTCTCACGTGGTGCTGCTGCATCTCACTCATTTGAAAGAAATGTGATGTGGAAAAGAGCTTACCACTGGGTGAGAGGGACTCATGCCCACAGTCTCTGTCAGAGCATCCAGCCACGGGCAGGAGGCTCATCAATCCTGTCCGTTTGCCTTCCTCCCTCACCACCTGAGGTCTCAAACAGATTTTCCCTCCGGCATGGCGGTACATCATGGTTAAAATCGTTACGTAATTTTGCTGGCCTTTTCCCAGGCCAGAGGTGGGTCTGATGACACTAGGGCTTTAGGGAAAAATTAATTTTCTTTTGCTGTCAAGTATGCAAAACAGTGAGCAACTTGATTCGCTGCTTTGTACCCAGAAGGTCCCTAATGACCCAGTGTTCGCTGCCCTTCCCGAATGTAGTGAGGAGATTCACCAACTTTAGGGCATAGAAGACTCTTCTCAAAGAGATTTTCACAGTGAAGATTTCTGGCTCTCACCCCCCGAGACTGACTCAGCAGGCCTGAGGTGGACCCAGGAATGTGCATTTCAGTGGCACCCTCAGGTGGTTTGGTTCGAGTAGCCCACTGACCGCACCTGGAGGAGGCTGCTTTTAGTGGTTAATAGTTTTGGAATCACAAATCAGTGCGGGTGTGCTGCTTATCAGCTATGACCTTGGGCAAATGAATTTCTACAAAACCAGGAAAACAAAATCTTCACCTCATAGACTCACTATTCACGAACTGCTCCAAAGTAACACTCAAGCAGTGTTAGTTAGGGCTATTTTGATTATATTATTGTTATGGTTTTTCCTTCCAAAGCACTGAGTACCCAGTTCCAATGACCTCATTTTCTTTCAGTGGGGAGGGGCCTCTGTTTCAAAATTTGGCATCAGATCAGTTCTACCTGGAGATTTCTCTCCATGTGAATTTCTGTCTGTCTCCTTTCAAAGCAAGAGAGAGATTTTAGCTTTGGAGATAACAAGGCAGCCAGATTCCCAGGCATCTTGTGTTCTGTTCCCACCACCTAGTGAACACCTCCCAATTTTAATCTCTCGTGGTACAGCTGCTTCTCAGCAGTTAATAACCACTCTTTCTGGGCGCGGTTACAACGAAGCCTTCTTGGAAATCATTGTCATGCTCCGCAGTTTGTCCAGAAGCAGAGCACTGCTGAGCAAATGAAGCTCTTTGCAGGCATTTTATTCCTTATGTGCAACAGTAAGAGTACTGACTGATGGATACCAATGTAACTCCAACTCAGGTCATAGAGAATCACACACATGAGTTTGCAGGTCGTAACACAGCTTTCCTCTCCTTCTCCCTCCCATCTCATTCTTCATCGCCGCCCCTTGTAACCCTTCTGCTCAGGCTGATTTTTATCACAGATTAAAACCTCTTAGCAAACAGGCTTTGCTGTTCAGCTGTCATGAGAAAAGATGGAGCTGAAAGCATGTTTCGTGTTTTTCTTTTAATGTAGAAAATGCATGTGTGTGTGCGTGCACACACACACGTGAGCACATACCCACATGCAGCGCTGTCTTTCTCTTTCTCTGGGTTTGGGCGTGGATTGGGGCAGGGCGTGTGCTGAGTCTCTTGTGGAGTTCAGATGGCCCAGTGAGTTCTGTCAGCTACTCACTTGGATACTTAATATGACTAACGGGTCATAGGACTCCTCCAGAGGGGCAGTCTGGGGTTTGGGTGGTGGTAGTCAATAAGGAAATTTCACTCTTGCCTTTTGTTTTCCCCACTCTGTCTGCCAATCCAGGTTCACCACCCCAAATCGAGTGCCAATCACATGTCGCTTTTCAAGGGGGTCGCTGTCAGCCTGGGCAACTTGAATTTTTGACAATGTAATTATGGCCCTTGCTTCCACAGTGGGAGTCTGAACAGGATGGCGGGGTTTTTATTGATTGTTCAGCAGGGAAATTTATCAATGTCTCTCACTTCATTTCTAGTTCCTCCCTGAGAAATTTGCCTGACAGTTCCTTAGGAGAAAAAGCAGCTTTATGGCCTTGAATGGACTTCAGTCTTTGTCCTTTTTAAGAAATTTACAAGATACAGGCATTAAATATAGAGGGAAGTTTCTGAGAAAAGCTAGTATGTGGGAGGATGATTGAGGAAAACACTAGTGCAATTATTATGAGCATGAGAATTTGGTAGGAATAAATAAGAAAAAAGTAGTCTGAAGAAATACATTTAAGTATGGTTTATTTTCCTTTTAAAAGTACCAAGTATGTGTATTCATATTTCGTGCTTTTTAAAATTGTTCCACATGGGCACTGTTGTTGTAGCTACTGCCAGGTTCCAGGCTGCCCTGAAATATGGTATCATGTGCATGGCATAGACATGCACTCAGGAGGGTGTCCCTGGTCACATACTGTGCTCCCCCAAATCCAGAGGCTTCTGGGGGAACTTCAGGGGTTCCACAAACAATGGAGTACTTGGGAATCAATCAATCAAGGTTTAAATTGCTCAAGGAATCGCTTTTTTGCTTTTATCTCTATTCTCTATTTGTGTTCAACATAATTTTTCACTAGAAGAAAACAGTTCCATTGCTAAAATAGTGATTAAAGCATCTCTGCTAGCTCATCCCCTTTTCGGCATTGTATAAATCATTTTGAGGAGTTCTGGGCCCCTCTCTGTGTGGTTCCTGATTTCCGCAGGAGTGATGGAGCTAAAGGACATTTCCTATGGTCTGTTCTTTATGTGGGGTGAAAATTTCCAGAGCCCATTTTCATCTTAAAAAGTTCCTCTATATCAAATCTCTGCTCTTCGTCACCTATCAATCGTTTCTAGTTCTGTCTCTCTTACATCCAGAACACCTCCTCTTGCTCCTGCTCTTTACCCGTTTCTCCTAGACCATAGGTCTTCCTTTCATTCTGTCTCTCATTCCTTTGGGCTGAGGTATAAACCCAAGCTCTAACATGGCATTTTTATATATGGCTTTATTACTCTAAAATTATTTGGTGTTAAGGGATGGAAACCCAGTGCATATAAATGTAGACAAAACCCAAGATTTATGAGCTCTTGATAAAACTGCTGGAAAGGCAAGAAGGCAACCGGCCTCGGGCATGACCATCTCCAGGAGCCCATGGCCTCAGGGGGTGCTGGCAGGATTCCAGCTCTCACTTCTGAGTCTCCCTGCACGCACTGGCTCCACTGGCTCCTACTACTTACTGGCTTGTTCCATATGGCTACTGCATTTTCTGGTTTCACGAAGACTTTGGTTTTCCACCACCAACAAACAGAACTTTGTGTCCTATCATGAGTTCCAACAGTAACCAGGGAATGCCTCACAAGTCTAGTTTGCTTTGCCTATCATGTGGTACCCAGGGAGATAGGGCACCGTGAATGTTCCAGCCCAAGTCACTTCACCAGCCCTTGAGGCTAGGGACACGAGGCCACGTGAGGAAATGCAACTCCGCCTTCACTCAGGAGGGCAGGGTGCAGGTGTAGTGTGCTTTTGTATTTGTTTTAGGGAGATGTTTACCCAAAAAAGGATGGTAGCCAACCCATTAAGGAGTTCTGGTGGGCAGACAATCCCATAGGTGTCCTCTAAGATAATTAAACTAAATCCTGAGAGTTGTGACTTCTAGTTTAGTCTCTGGGATTCCAAGGGGACTAAAGACTATAGGCAGAAATATTCAAATATATTAGTACACCATCTAGTGTTGTATAGACTCAAAGTGTAAAATCAAAATTGTTTGTCTTTCAGGCTACATGTAAGCTAAATAAAACAGGTGGGTGAAATCAGGCAGAAAAAAATGCCTGTTAAGTTCCTAGTGTCGAGCTCAGAACCTAGAAGGGCCCCACCAATATGTGTGGTCGAAAGCTTTTGCTCTGTGTGGACATCCTCTCCTAATGTTACACCAAATTTAAAAACTATTGATTCGCTAGTGTAGGCTATGATTTTTCCTCTTCCTTTTCAGGGATCTTAGATTTTCTCAATATTGAAGAGGTTCTTTGCCCTCCCTAGCACTTTGCACCATAAAATATGTCCTGAATTTTCATGGGAAACATGAGCTGGCGTAGTGTGCGAATCAGCCATAAGGCTATGCAGATAGAAGAGGTATATTTTTAGGGATCTTTGAGAGACTTCAAGACAGAACCTGACTCAGAATAGACTTTGTTTCTCTCTAATCACTATATTAATTCATGTTCTGGTGGATCTTTTCCCCTGTGCTTTAACCATACTTCGGGTACCATAGGTTTTCAAGCTGATGTTAGCTAGTTAAAAGGCCAGTCTTAATTCACCCAGTTTAAAACTCAGTCTCCTACTCATTTAACGTTTTTTTCCTTCCTCCTCAGCGAGGCTCCAGCCTGAGGCACCTGGAGGAGCAGGGGCGTGTCCTCTCCTTCACTCTTCCGTCTGTTTATTTTACCTTCTCTCCTTGTGGGGGTGGGTAGAAGAGGTGAAGGCAAGAGGTTAACATGTTTTTTTTTCTTTTTTAAAAAAATTTATTTATTTATATTTAGACAGAGGGGAAGGGAGGGAGGCAGGGAGGGAAACATCAATGTGTGGTTGCTTCTTACACGTCGCTCCTGGGGACCTGGCCTGCAACCCAGGCATGTGCCCTGGCTGGGAATCAAACCTGCGACCCTTTGGATCACAGGTGGGTGGGTGCTCAATCCACTGAGCCACACCAGGCAGGGACCATGAGTTTTTACTAAACTGTGCAGTTGTATCCTCTGCTGGGTGGTGTTGCCTCTCCGGATAATGCTGGCCAACTGCTGATTCTCTCTTCGAAGATTCCCGCTTGAGATCATTAGAGCCGTGTGGGAAATCTTCCCACTGTTCCCAGTGTGGAAGCTTCGCCTGGGGTTGCAATCCCCTTAGCTTCCACCTCGGGGCCCATTTTGGTTGAAGTACCAGAATGTTAGTTCAGGCCAAGCTGCCTCCCCAGAACCCACTTGATCCAGAGGGAACTTACAAATCTTTCCACATCAAAGATGTTCCACTCACCATCCCTTTCTCCGCCCTGTTCTCTCCCTCATTCTCCTTTCGCCTGTGCAGATGGGCATGGACAGCCTAGAAAACATGCTGCATATGCAGACATTCGACCTGAGAGAAAAAAGCCAGTCTCCCCTTTTGCAGAGTTTGCAGGCAACTCTGTGATAAGTACTCTTGAAGCCCTTTTTCTTTGCTTAAGTGGAGAGAAAGAAGTACTCTTAGACATCCCTCAATGGGAAAGGCAGGTCACCTAGGCTGGTGATTTACTTCCATCTCTGGGAACCCCTTTGAATCTCCTCTCTGTCAGTCATGTAGCCTGAGGTGGGGCCTGTCTGTCCAGGGACAGTTCAGATGGCAGAGTTAGATTAGCCTTCTTTTACTAGGCCCAGGGAAACGTCTCCTCCCTGCCTGCTCATGGCTCATTTACAAGGAGGGGTGCCTACTATCTCTGTGCTCCCTGCTGGGGTCCCCTTGGTTGTTTTGGGGGAAGAAGTCCTGATTGACAATTTGCCACATATGTGAATGTTGTACTGAAAGGGAGAGCAACTGTTGGTTTTTTGTTTTATTTTGTTTGTATGTGTTTTGCTGTTTTATTTTGTTTCATGTTGATTTAGGGGTGGTAGGAAAGAAGATCGAATTAAGGGGAGGAGTAGAGGAAGAAGGACAGGGAGAATTCAAAATCTATTTACAGCTTTCATTAATCCTCAAACGATCTTCAGTACAGTGTCGGGTTTCTGTCCCGCCGATGTGCGTGACTGATCATAGTTAAGCGCAGTCAAGTGAGCACCAGTGGGCACGGTTCTAGTGTACTTGGAACCGTCAGTATGTTTGGAAGGCCAGTGACTGGGTTCACGGTTCTCAGTTCAGAGCAGATGAGAATCAGTCCCTAACTAAAGTTCCCCCAAATATACCCAACACTACCAACGAAAAGTAAGGTGGAAATTCTCTCTGTTCTAATAATGCTTCAAAAAGTCCAAAATAGAATTATTGTATGTACAATGGCAGAAACATGTCTGGTGAAATCTCATTTATTTAGATAACTTAGAATTTGTAATTGCTTAATCAGGACAGGTATGACCTCGGGGCAATCTATAAAAAAGAATTTCTTAAATTAAGAGTCTAAAGCACACTTGAATGTTTAAGCACGTTAAAGTGAACATGCTGTTTTTAAGGTCTGTAGGATTTCAGGTGTTTACGTGTAAATGCATTCTGCTAATTAGAAATGAGTTCTAGCTATTCAAGAATCCAAGTACAGCAGGAACCCCACTTAGAAACACATTGTACGATACTTTAATTTTCTATATATACCTGAAAGTGTTGGCATTCATCAGCTCTTTTTTGGTTGCAAGTGACAGAAAACCAAATTCAAACAAAAAATAAAGGCATCTCGTATTGCCTCATGTAGCTGAAAAAACATGAGGCACAGCCAAGTGCAGGCGCTCTGATAGTCATTAGTTCTTTGTTTCCCTGCAGCTCTTGGTTCTGCTTTCCCCTGACTTGGCTTTATTTTTAGTCAAGCTTTTTCTAATGGAGGCAGAAGTGGGTCCCTGCAGCTCCAGGTGACTCTTTCCAATGGCTATTTGACCTGAGCAAATTTCAACATTCCTTCCATTAACATTTCATACCTCTCCTTTGTTTTACACCCTTAACCTGCAACAACAATGTATTATATACAGGTTATTTATCATTGTTATTGTACATGTTCTAGTGTCTCCTCCAGTAGAATGTATACATTATGAAGGCAGAGATTTTCCTGTTTTTCATTTACAACATCCCCATTTCCTATAACAATGCCTAGACTCGTAGTAGGCTTTTAAGAAATATTTATTGTGTGAGTAACTAAATGAAAAGCTTGAGCAAAAGTCTCAAGATGAACTTCAGCCCTTGTTTGGGTAATAAAGCTCATCACTGGAACTGCCACTATGACCAGGAAGGTGGTTCAGGCAGGACTTCCCTCCTACTCAGCTTTTTGTACTTTTCAGGTCTTCAGTGGATTGCATGAGGTCCACCCAACCTAGGAAGGGCAACTTTACTCATCTGTGGATTCAAATGTTAATCTCATTCAGAAACACCTTCACAAACACACCCATAATAATTGGCCAATGTCTAGGCATCCTGTAGCCTAGTGAAGTCCATGCATAAAATTAACCATCACAGACACCAAAATGGATCCGGTTTTCTACAGGTGACTCTACATCATATTCTGGACATACAGTCCATGAAGATATCAAATCTCTTGTCTTGACACAAAGCTTCCCAAGGAGGAATAACTAGTCCCAAGATTCATCCGTTCCTCTCGATATTTCTATAGTTTACTTTCTTGCTAGAACATGAGGATCTTGGCTCATATTCTACACCTCCTCCACATGAACCTGACCTTGCTCAGCTATGGAGCATTCACTCATTCATCTTCTTTGGTTGAGTGTTAGAGGAAGTAGGCTGTTTGGATCCAAATACCATTTCTACTACTAATCAGCTGATGGACCTTCCAAAAGTCAACTCCTTAAGTGTTTCAGTTTCCATATCTATAAAATGGAGCTGATTCTAAAACAGTTCTTACAGAGGTCTTATGTGGTTTAAATAAAATAAAACATATATAGCTCTTAGCATAGTAACAGGCATGGAAAAACTAATCGATAAATGTTAGTTATTGTCATGTTACTATTCTATACTTGATTTGATGAAGCTGACTCATTTTTATTGTAAAGATGGGATGATGTGTGTCATTTTCCATTATTTCTGTCAGCCTGAAACCTGGTTATTATTGTTTACAACCTCGGTTGTTCCCTGTATTGTGTCCATTACCAAGTGTTGAGTTTAATTCTTACGTAACTCATGGGCCCATTGACTTCTCTCCATCTCCATTACTGACACCTTAGTTCACAATACCATCAACTTCTATCCAGACTGTTGTTTAAACTTTCTTTTTATCTTTTACAGTTCTCATTTTTGTTCCTCAATAATTCATTATTTACTCCGTAGCTAAGATGATCTTCAAGAAGCAGAGATCTGTTGATATCATGTCTTTGCTCAAAACTTTTCAGTAGCTTCCCACTTGTTCCCAGGATAAAGTTTAAATTTTCTAACGTGATTATAATGTCCTGTCTGAATCAGGTCTCTGCCCATACCTCCTGCCTTGTTATCCAGCCCCCACCCAAACTGCGATGCTCTAGGTCTCAGTAAACTTTTAGTCTATTAAATGGTTAATATAGTGTGGATTTTAGTTTTTTTTAACACTTTTGCATACCAAAAGAAATTCAACTTTGTTAAGTAAACAGACTGCTACATAGGCAGGAGCTTGTAATATTTCTTTCAAAGAGAATTCTTCCATGTGCATCGTCAAAGCAATACTATTAATAGTATAGCTTTCAGCCTGGTTGTGGAGAGAGAGTACCATTGAATTGGGCATGTAGTCAGTATTTGTTAATATTAGATTTTACCTAAATCCTGGCACTTTATGATTTTCAAAGCTGCTTCCCATTCTTTTCTCTCATTTAACCTACAACAACCTTGCAGAGTAGGAAAGACTGGGGTTACTACTTTCACTTTATATTAATAAATATTAAGGCTGAAGTCCAGAAGGGGAGATAAGAAATATTCATTTCATCTTCTTCATAGGTTTAAACTGCACACAGGCTTGTTTCTACTTTGTGTACACACAGTGTTTACTTGTGTCAGAAAGATAAAAAGATGATACTCCTTTCAAGATTTTGGAAGAATTCTCAATTTTCATTTTTTCAGGTTATTTTGCAGTCCCATGTAGGGCTGTATTGTTTGTGGCTCCTTTTGTAACCTTCTTGACAGAACACAAAGAATCCGTTTCTTTCTCAGTTTGTTGTTTACCTTCCATATTTTCATGGCATTTTCTGATCTCTATGATGAAATCCACAAATATTTTCCTTTATGGTTTCTGCCTTTGATTTCACATTTAGAAAACTCATCTACAAAAACTATACAAAAATTTACCCATTCGTTTTCTGGTATTTTTATTGTTTCTCTCTTGCTCCCTGTTTTTTAAAAAATTGTGTCTATTACAGTTTTGCCAATTTTTCCCCCTTGGACCTTCTAAATCCAGCCTGTCCCCAGCTCCCACAGTTGATCCCACACTGTTGTCCATGTCCATGGGTTGGTCATTCATACATGTACTTTGACCAGTCCTTTCCCTTGCTTTCCACCATTATCCCGCTCTGGCTGCTGTCAGTCTGTTCTGTGTTTCCATCTCTCTGGTTCTATTTTGTTTGTTAGTTTTTTTCATGTTCACTACATTCCTCTTATAGGTGAGATCATCTGGTATTTGTCTTTCATTGCCTGGCTTATTTCACTTAGCATTATGCTCTCCAGTTCCATCCAGGCTGTTGCAAAGGGTAGAGGCCCCTTCTTTCTTTCTTCTCCCTAGTATTCCATTGTGTATATGTACCATAGTTTTTGATGCACTCATCTACTGATGGGCACTTAGGCTGTTTCCAGCACTTGGTTATTGTAAATAACACTGCTATAAACATAGGGGTGCATAGGTCCTTTCGAATTACTGTTTTTGGATTCTTAGGGTATATTCCCAGCAGTGAAATTACTGGATCAAAAAGCAGTTCCATTTTTAATTTTTTGAGGAAATTCCATACTGTTTTCCACAGTGGCTGCTAAATTTCACATTAACTTCTTTAATCCAGTCAGCAAACTATGGCCCGCAGTCCAATTCTGGCCCATTGACAAGTTTTGTAAACAAAATGTTGTTGAAGCACAGCCACAATCATTTGTATAGGTGTCATCTATGGTGGCTTCATGCAGCCATGGCAGACTTGAGTAGTTGCAGCAGAGACCACCTGGCCTGCTAACTCAAAACTATATACCATCCAGCTCTTTGCAGAAAACATTTGGCAACCTCTACCATAATCCAGCTGGGATATATTTTGCTATAGTGTATAAGTTAGTTATCTATTTTTTTTTCAGATGCCAGGCAATTTTCTCAACACTATTTATTCAACAACTCAATTGTGATAGCCTGAAAACTGGCTCTCAAATATGTTCATGTCTCAGTTTCTGGGGCCCATGAACTTTACCTTAGTTGGCAAAAGGGACTTTGCAGTTGTGATTAAATTAAAGATCTTGAACTGGGGGGATTATCCTGGATTATTCAGGTGGACCCAATGTAATCACATTGGTCTCATTAGAAGGACACAGGGGGAGTCAGCGAGAGGAGACGGTGGTGTGATGAAGGAAGCAGAGACAGGAGTGAGGCACGGGGAAGACGGAGGGGGCCCTCTGGCCACAAACCAATGAATACGAGAACCACTAGCAGATGGAAAAGGCAAGGACACAAATTTTCCTCCCAAAGCCTTCAGAAGGTACTGGCCTGCCAACACCTTGATTTTAGCTCAGTAAAACCAATTTCAGAATTCTAACCTCCGGGACTATAAGGCAATATGTTTGCATTAAGACAATAATTTTGTGGTAATTTGTTATAGCAGAATAGAAAAGTAATACAGTATCTTATCTCTGGGAATTTTAAATGCTACTGTTATCATATGCTAAACTGTTGTTTGATATATATATATATGTAGATAGATTAATGCTTTTTACAAATAAAGAACTTTTAGGACAAATCAACAATCTAGCAAAGAATATACAAAGATATATCAGCAAAATTAATGCAAATGTCCTGTCAGTATGAATGCATGTGGACAGGGCTTGGGAATATTCTGTGTTCAGATGAGGGATTGTGTTTGGTTTTCATGAGTTTTCTCCTAGCTTCTCTTCATTAGACTCAAAGAAACAAGAATCAAAGAATCAAATACAAATTAAAACAAAAGTAATTTTTTTCTTAACAATCAAGTTAGTCAAAATTTTTAAAACATAGTAGAAAGTCTGAGGAACTGGCTCTAAAATATGTTGATAGTGAGTATAGAAGTATGTTCAGTCTTTCTGCAAGAAAATTTGGTAATTATATTCTAAGGATTAAAACTAGGTGTATGCCCAGACATAGCAATGCCACTTTTAGGAATTTATTCTAAAGAGATGATCATAAGTATGCATACAAATAATGCTCAAGTATTTTCACATTTGCATTGTTTATGAGTGCTATTATAATAGGAAAAAATGAATATGAATAAATAAGGGATTAGTATACAAAATATACATTTTAAATGGATACTGTTATGCCATCATGATGTTAAATATACGATACAGCTGAAGGATGTTTGCACTACATTAAGAAGAGAAAATTTATAAAAATGCTATTTATAGAATTAAATTATTTTTGTTTATATGTAAAATTTTGCCAACACATGAAAGGACAGGAAAGACACATATTAATGTGTTGTATTAAGATTGTGGATACTTTTATTGTCTTCTTTTTGCTTGTCTACATTTTTATTTTACACCTTATATATTTATTGCTCTTCTAAAAGAAATTATGTTATTAAATACTGGCCCTTTTTTCTCCTCACTGTCACCTCTACTCCAAAACATAGATCATAGCAATTATTATCAAAATGATAAGCTGGTTAGAAATGTTTCTTAATTTTTATATATTTTTTGGGCAATGACCAGAAGTGGTTTCTAAGGGCAGTCCACAGAAGACTTTAGCTCTGACCAAGCGGATTTTGCACCTTGGGGTAAACGACACTTGGCTGCAGTTCTGTGGGGCCTAAAGATGGCCTTGGTTGAATTGGCCTGAAATCCTCCCAGGGGCTAGGACTGGTGTTTCAGATGTCTTACTTACCTTACAATGTACCATTTCCTGGTATTTTCAGCTTTATCTTTTGATTCTCCTCAGTCATTTACTTTTAATCAAATTGGCAATGGAAAGGCTCAGACTGAGTAGAAACAAAACTTAGCTTTTCTTTCATACCTCTAGAAAAAATCTTTACTCAAAGGATGGCTCCTTGCACCACTCAAATAGCCTCGGTTAGCCTTGGTCTAAACCTTTACACCAAAGGAGTGGAAAACTTCTTCTTAGCACTGGAAACAGGCTTTGTGCCCAGTCCCTTTTTATCCCCATGTAGAAACGTTTGCTGATCCACGGCGGATGCAGCCAGATGGTTTGCACATTTAGAGGGCTGCTCCAATGCGCCTCTCCTTCCTGCAGGCACACGCTCCCTGCTCACTGGGTACCACCCGAGATTAACCAGCAACGATGCAGAGGCTCACAGTGCATGCACATAGGCATGAGCACACAGGGTTTCCCCTGCCGGGTTGTCTTTCCATCGGAGGGAGCTTTCACAGCAGCAGTTCTCAAGGGCAGAGGGAAATGGCATGTGAAAAATGTCCCCCATTCAGTCTCTTTGGTCTATCAGATAGTCTTATATTAATGCTAATGTCACAGTCTTCTCTTCTGAAGGACAGTAAATTGGATTGCCTCCAATTCACAAATGGTTTGGGTTCAAAGAGTTGCCTTGTAAGTTGGTTGTTTGGAACTTGAAATATATTTTTCTCAAAGAAATGCTGATAAGCATTGTGGTTAAGGAAATAAGTGAGCCCTCAGAAGTCTCTTTCACCTAAATCTCCTTGCTATACAATGCTGGTGAGGGTGGAGCAGCAGACCACTGAGTATGAGGCTAATTGTATGGGGAAGTAGGCGCATTTCCAACATGGGATTCCAGGGACACATCTCTCTCCATTAGGTTTCTACTATTTCAATTTATTTTTTATTGAGTAGTAGTCACAGAGGGTGTTCTCAGTACCTCTGCTCGATAAGCAGAAGCTTTTGTGGCCTAGTCACGGGTGCTGGCACAGTGTGGGCTCTGGGAGCAGAGGGCATCAGCTTAGATGCAAGTGGAATAATCAGTGGTAGTCAGACTTTCTCTGCTTTCCCTGGCTACTTGTCATCTTCTAGTGTTGTTAAAGATAGTGTATGACCACAGGACCCAGGCCAGGGGCTAGGAGAAAGAAAAGGGAAATGAATAATAGTAGAAGGGCAGGATTTTCTCTCCATCTCTTTCCCCCCCAAGCTCATATTCTGCCACTGTGAGCCTTACCTTCTATTGGCAGAGGGATGAAATGAACAGTGAGGAGTAGGACTCAAGTACAAGAGATGCTGGGCAAGGTGCCCAGATCCTAGCAACAACAACAACAACAGCAACAACAACAACAG
>PVKM010016435.1:0-26836 GCA_004027735.1 Carollia perspicillata
ATTAAACATTGTAACAACTTAATTTCTATCAGAATCCTCACTATTAAAATTTAGGAATCAAGGGCAAAATTCATCTTAAATTTCATTCTGAAAAATAGAACTTTAGTAATGTGCCTATTTGCAAATATTTTTCTTTATTAACAAATTTTCTAAATATATTTTTTCTAAAAATATTTTGTTAATACTTTTTAGAAATAAATATTAAATAAAAGAAGAAAATGAGAGTAAAAGATTTACTCTGCCGGAATTAACTATAGCTAGCATCTTAACAAATTACTTCTATTTTTTTTCATTTGAAAGTAAAGTCACACATTATTTTTGTAAAGATAATGTATCCGAATTATAAGCGTTTAATCAATCCAGAAACTAAAAGTTTTTAAATCATTTTAAACTCTATAAACTATAAAGTAATATTATTAATATTAGGGAAAGATAACTCAAGATATTCCTTATACAACTACAAAGAGATGGATGAATGCATGTATGTGTTCATGAATGGATGTAAGGATGTATGATGAATGAATGGATAGGTAGATGGATGGAAAAATAAATTTTCTTTTCCTTGAATTTTATGAATGAAAATAAGTAATTTGAGGTAATTGTTATATTCGAAGAAGATAGCTCTTCACAAGAAGACAGAATACACACACCCAATAAGGAAATTGGGAGGCTTTTGGCCTCATTAGTAATTAGAAACATGCAGATCACAGCTTCTGATACAGCAGGTCTGGGAGGGGGAGAGGGACTCAGAAATTTGCATTTTTAATGAGCTCCAAGTTAAAGTTGCTGTAGTATGTAAACTAAACTTTAATACTACTTGCCCGAAGAATATCTTTTAAAACATAAAGTGGAAAAGCAAATAAATCTAAGCAAAAAAAAATTCACCTTAGGCTTACACACACACCTGCTAACACTATAAAATTAAAACATCGGGAGAACCATAAACACAAGGTTCAGGATAGTGTTACCTGTGTTGGGGTAGGTGGGGAGATGAACAACAGCAGGGCCAACACCTTGATCTTGGGTTCAGCCTCCAGAACTGTGAAAAAATTAATTCCTATTGTTGGATTAAGAAGTATCTCTTTACAAGAGATATTACTTCCTAAAAGAGCTCTTTAAGGTTCTATGTGCAGAATAGGGGAGACAAAGAGAGACTATAAGATAACAAGATCTGTCATTAAAAAACCTAGCTATCAATTTTAGTCAATATTCATTGATGCCATGCTTTAAAGAAGACATCAACAGCCTACTTTCCTATTTCCTTCTTCTTATCTCTCAAAATTTATTTTTTATCTTTAAATTATCCTATTATCATACCCATATTATCATATCCATAATTATTCATATTGATTTTATACTTAAATTGGTTCAATGCTTGCCCATCAGTCTTTTACTATGATTTCTATATTCCTGGATGCTACATTTTGATTCCTCTCTTAACTGGTTAGATTTACTTGTCAAAATATTCTTTCAATAATGTTATGCTCCCCAATGGTATTATGTTTGAGATTGTCTGCTTTCTGCTTTATCAGAATGCCATTTTGGCTGGGTATAACTCTTGAGTCATTTTTACTCTATCAGCTTTGTAGATAATAGTCTTTTTTTTCTGCTTGTGCATTAGTCTGAGTGAACCTCAACCCTTTTCCTCTTGCAGGTAATTTGCTTTTTAAAACAGACTATGTTGTTTGAGCAGTTTTAGATTTACAATAAAACTGAGAGGAAAGTACAAAGGTAATCCCTGCCCCCACACATTCATACCCTCCACTATTATCAACTTCACTTACCAAAATGGTATATATTTTACTAAGGATGAACCTACATTTACACATCATAATCACCCCAAATTAATAACCTTAGGTTTTGAAGACTAATTTTGAAGGGTATAGAATTTTAGGTTGATAGGGTTTTCTCTCAACGTCTTAAATATTTCACCCCAATCTATTTTTGCTCCCATGGTTTCTGAGAAGTTGAATGTAACAATTTTGATTCCTCTATAGAAAGGCCTTCCTTGCCCACCTCTGGTTTCTTTCGGTATTTTTTCTTTATCTTTGATTTTATATGCCTAGGTGTAGTCTTTTGGTATTTATTCTGCTTGGTATTTCTTAAGCTTCCTGAATCTATTGTTTGGAATTAATTTGGAGAAATTCTCAGTCACTATTTTTCCAAATATTTCTTGTTCTTTCTTTCTTTCTTTCTTTCTTTCTTTCTTTCTTTCTTTCTTTCTTCTCATTCTGGTATTCCTATTATGTGTATGTTGCACCTTTTATGGATGTCCAACAGTACTTGAATATGGTATTCTGGTGTTTTCTTTCAGTCTTTTTCTTTTTGGTTTTTGAATATGCTATTGATATATTCTTTAGCTTAGAGATTTCTTCTTCAGCTCTGTCCAGTCTAGTAATGAGTCCATCAAAGACACTCTTTATTTCTATTACAGATTTTTTAATCTCTACCATTCCTTTTTTATCCTTTCTTAGGATTTCCACATCTCTGCTTACAGCACCCATTTGTTCTTGCATGCTTTCTTCTTTATCCATTAGAGCTGTTAGCATATGAACCATGGTTGCTTTATGTTCCAACATCGCTGTCATGTTTGGATCTGATACTTGCTTTGTCTTCAAATTGTGTTTTTTGCATTTTAGGTCTTGTAACTTTTTCTTGATAGCCAGACATTAATGTGCTAGGTAAAAGGAACTGTTGTGAGTAGGTCTTTATAATGTGGTGGTGAAGAGTGTGTGTAGGGGGCAGAATTCTATATTCCTATAATTAGGTCTCAGTGTCTTACAGAACCTATGCCTCTGGACTGTGAACTTCACAAGTATTTCTTAATTTTTCTCCCTCCTTAGGTAAATCAGGTGGCTAGAATGTGCTAGAGTTAGGTATTTCCTTTCAGCCTAATCTGATAATATGCCAGCAGATTAGGCTCTAGTTAACTAGTTTTTCCTGAAATGGTTCCTTTTACCCCTCTCCCTGCTGAAAATCTGGGGAGATTATTTTCTCCAATACTTAGTCCTAGTCATGAGAAATAAATCACACAATATTGTGGCACACCCCTCCCCCCTATATCTGAATCTCCCTGAAGTTTTTAATTTTCGGACTTGTCGGCAATCAGCCTCCAGGAATTCATTAGTGATAGTTCAGATTTCCTTACCCTGGCACTGATTCCTGCAGTGGTTTCTGCTGATGAGTCTGTGCTCTAGCAAGCTGTGGCCCCTGTATTTACCTGTCTGACTCTCCCAAATGGGGGCAGTTGTTTGCACTGCATCCTCCCGTCTTTTGTGGATCCAAAAAGAGTTGTTGATTTTTCAGTCTGTTCAGCATTTTCTCTATTTTAAGATTAAATAGTGAATTCCAAACTTTTCATAAGTGGAACCTGACATACTATAACTTTCTTTTAATGAGTGAATAAATGAAAATATCTTCCTTCATTCTTTTATTCACCAACAAATATTTATTGGATACCTACAATTTGCCACAGGGCTAGGCATTGGCAATAGCAGTTACCAAAACAAACTGGTGCCATCATAGAACTTGCATTATAGTGAAACCTTGAAGCTTACCACTTTTTCTTCTTCTTTTTCATTGTTTATTCTATTATAGTTGTCCCAATATTTTCCCTTTCAGCCCTTCTACCCAGCCTACCTCTCTCTCCCAGAGTTAATCCCCTCTCCATTATCCATGTCCACGGGCCATTCATACACCTTCTTTAATTAATCCCTTCCTCTTCTTTTCACCATCCCAACCTCCCCACTCCCTTCCTACAGCTATCAGTTTGTTCCATATTTCCATGTCTCTGGTTCTATTTTTCTCGTTAGTTTACTTTGCTCACTAGATTCCAGTTACAAGTGAGATCATATGGTATTTGTCTTTCACTGACTGGCTTATTTCACCGGAGAATAATAGTCTCCAGTTTTATCCATTCTCTTGCAAAGAGTAAAAATTTCTTCTGCTATCTTTCTGCTGCATAGTATTCCACTGTGCAAATGTGCCACAGTTTTTTAATCCATTCCTCTACTGAGGGGCACTTGGGCTGTTTCTAAACTTGGCTATTGTAACTAGGGCTGCTATGAACATAGGGATGCATAAGTTCTTTTGAATTGGTGTTTCAGGTTTCTTAGGGTATATTAACAGCAGTTTTAGATGAGGGCTAGGTTGTTTATTTGAGATTTTTCTATCTTCTGTATGCCTGTATTCCTATGAACTTCCCCCTCAGGACTGCTTTCACTATATCCCATAGGTTTGGGGTTGTTGTGTATTCATTGTCATTTGTTTCCATATACTTTTTATTTCTTTCTTGATCTCATTGTTAACCCATTCATTATTTAATAACATGTTATTCAGTCCCCATGTATCTGGATGTTTTTGAGTTTTTTTCCTTCATGTTGGTTTCCAGTTTCAAGCTGTTGTGATCCAAGAAGATGCTTGGTACAATTTCAATTGTCTTGAATTTGTTGAGCCTTGTTTTTTGTCCGACCATGTGATCTATCTTTGAAAATGATCCATGTACATTTGAAAAGAATGTATATTTTGCTTCTTTGTGGTGCAATGTCCTATAAATATCAAAGAAGTCCATTTGAACTAGAGTGTCACTCAATGCCACAATATCCTTATTGATTCTTTGTTTGGAAGATCTGTCTATTGTTGACAGTGGGTTGCTAAAATTTCCTCCGGTGACTGTATCGCTGTCGATCTCTTTCTTAAAGTCTCCAAGATTTTTTTTACAAAAGGGAAAAAAAATTTTTTTTCCCCTTTTGTTGGACTGATCCCTGAAGGATTATGTAGTGACCTTCTTTGCTTCTTGTGATGGTCTTTGTTTTGAAGACAATTTTGTCTGATACTAGTATTGCTACCATAGGTATTTTTATGTCCATTAGCCTGGAATATTTTTTCCTAGCCCTTCACTTTCAGCCTGTGTGGATCTTTTGTTCTGAGGTGGGTCTCTTGGAGACAGTATTTATGTGGATTGTTTTCTTATCCATTTAGCTATCCTATGCCTTTGGTTGGAGTATTTATTGCATTTACATTTAAGATTATTATTGATACTTACTCATTGCCTTTTTTTCCATGTTTACCTTTGTTCCTCTCTTTGTCTTATGTCTTCTTCTTCTTAATGCAGCCCCTTTAGCAAACACTGCAACACTGGTTTAGTGGAGATGTACTCTTTCAGTTGTTTTGTGCTATTGTTGTTGTTCTGGGAAGCTCTTTATTTCACTTTCTATTTTAAATGAGAGCCTTCCTGGATAGACTAGTCTTGGCTGCAGATCATTGCTTTTCATTATTTGGAATATTTTGTACCATTCCCTTCTGACTTGTAGTGTTTCTGTTGAGAAATCAGCTGATAGCCTTATCAGAGTGCCCCTCTTTGTTACTTCCTATTTTTTCCTTGCTGCCTTTAAGATTCTCTCTGTC
The DNA here is from genome assembly GCA_004027735.1 of Carollia perspicillata. NCBI lineage: Eukaryota > Metazoa > Chordata > Mammalia > Chiroptera > Phyllostomidae > Carollia > Carollia perspicillata. The sequence continues at coordinate 5,407 of PVKM010016435.1, forward strand.
TTTAAATTTTGCCTTTTTAATTATGATATTTCTTGAAGTGGGCCTCTTTGGGTTCATCTTGATTGGGACCCTCTGTGCTTCCTGAATTTGTGTGATATTTTCCTTCACCAAGTTAGGGAAGTTTTCTGTCATTATCTTTTCAAACAACTTTTCTATCCCATGATCCTTTTCTTCTCTCTCTGGTATTCCTATGCTGCATATGTTGTTATGTTTCGTGTTGTTTTGCAGCTCCCTTAAACTATCCTCATTCTTGTTAAGTCTTTTTTATTTTGCTGCTCTGACTGGGTGTTTTTTTTTTTTTACCATGTTTTCCAACTCATTGATTCAGTTCTTTGCTTTGTCTAGCCTGTTTTTAATACCTTCTAGCATATTCTTCATTTCAAATATTGTATTCTTCATCCACCTGGTTCTTATTCATAGTTCTTATGTTCTTTTTCAAGGTGATAAGCCCCCACTCAATTCCATGTACTTCTTACTGAGTTCCTTGAGCATCCTTTATAAATATTACTTTGAATTCTGTGTCTAATAAATTGCTAGCCTCAATTTCATTAAGCTTTTTGGGGGGATTCCTCCTTTCCTTTTTATTGGAGGCTGTTTCTTTCTTTGTCTCCATACTTTAGATGATTCTTTCTGTTTCTGCCTATCAGATTGCTCTGCTTTTATTCTCTGTCTTCATTGGGTGGCCTTCTGTGGTAGGCATTCTGTTGGACTCAGTGGTGCAGTCCCTTTGGTCCCCTGAGCTGGATGCTCTAGGGAGCCCTTTATTCATTTTATGTAGATTCTCTTGTTGTAATTGGGCTTTGATTATTGATGGTTCATTTGTTGGTGGGATCACCCTGCTGTCTGGGTGACTGAAACTCACTACCCCCACCACATCATGTATGATGTTGTGTATGTGCTGGTATAACAAAGAAAAACTACCCCCAAAACCAAATCCAAACCAATAGTCCCCCCTACCACATGAGTAATATCAAAAACAAATGAGCAAAGATTAATAAAAGTGGAAAGATATTAAGAATATTATAAGTAGGAAAAGTGAATATGAGATGACTAAAAGGAAAAAAATGATTTTGAGTAGGGAATAGAAATAAGACAAAGAAAGAGAGAAAATAAAATTGAAAACATAAATATAAAAAGAAAGGGAGATAGCAAAATCACATAAGAGAAAAGTATAATATGATGCTAGAAATAAACATTTAAAAAATAGTGAACCAATAGGAACAAAATTGAAGAAACACCACAAAGGAGCAATTACAATGACTGATGAGCAAAGATTAATGAAGGTGGAAAGAGAATAAGAATAATATAAGAAAGAGAAAACAGAATATGAGAGGTCTACAGGAAAGAAAAATCATTTTGAGAGGACAGAGGAAGGAGAAATAATATGAATGAGGAATAGAATACAGGCTAAGATACAAAAAAAGTAAAATTTCAAACTCAAATAAGCAAGGACAGAAGGAAGTGAAAATGGAGTAAGATGGGGGAGAGTATCCTAGATTTGAAATAAAAAATAGTGAACAAATAGGTATAAAATTGAAGAAAAACAGCAATAACCACAATATGCACAACAAACAATCAATGATTAATAAAAGAGGAAAGAAAATAAGGATAGTATAAGGGGAAAAGAATGTGAGCTGACTTAAGGAAAGAAAAGTGTTTTTGAGAGGACAGAGTAAGGAGAAATAGTAAAAGTAAGGAATAGGAACAAGGCATAGAAAGGGAGAAAATAAAATTTAAAACAAAAATAGGAAAGGGAACGAAGAAGGCAAAGTGGAGTAAGACAAGGGAAGGGTACAATGTGAGATCTGAAATATAAATAAAAAGAATAAAAATAAAAGACAAAACTAGTGAATTAATTGGAATACAATTGAAGAAAAAGAAAAATATTAAATATCTATGCAAGAAAAGAAATAATGCAAATAGTGAAGAACAAGGTAGAATTTGTTGTCAGCAGATTTTGGTGTTGACCTTCTCTCTCCTTCTGGATCTTCTTCTGGTCCTCTCTCCTCTGCCTTGCTGGCTTTTTATCAGCTCAAGGTCCAGGTGGGTCATCCAACTTCTGAAAGCACCACATATACCACCTTCACCTGCCTCTAGAGGGGACCTATATTGTGATTGGAGTGTGGGACCCTAGGTCTCCCCTAGGAGAAAGGGAGAACTACACTTCCTAGTGTTGTTCAGTCTTCTGGGGAAATCGTGGGTGTGTTCCCCTGCCCCTACAACACCCATGTTGGTCTGTCCCAGCTTATTTCCGATAATGTATGGTTTCTGATGAACTTGCTGTCTGGTTCAAGGGAGGGGCCAATCTGTGTAAGAGGGTCAACTCTTTCTTGCTTAGCATTGAAGGCAGCTCTGATTGAGAATGGGGCTGGGTGGGGCCCTGATTATTCCTTGCTGCACAGATTTCTGATCACTGTTTTGCTGGCCTCAGTGGAATAGGGTCCTAGGAACCAGTGTATTTTGTCTCCCTGAGATAAGTTCAAAATGAGCCCTTTCGGAGTTTCTCTTCCTGTCTTTCTACTGTGATTATGCACCCATCAGGGGTTTCTTGAGTCTGGCCTTACTTGTTCTGCAGAGCTTCCCTGTTGGATGTGGTGTCTGTAATCCTGCAACAGGTGGGGGCTAGGTAGGTCCTTCCCTTACTAGAAGTTTGAATTCTGCCAGGGAAAGGAGTTCTGCCTGGCTGCAAAGAATTTCAGGTGCTCAACTCTCACCCATCTAATTCCCAGCCCACTGCCCTCACATTAGACACAGTCCCAAACTTTCCATTTTGTATAGGCCCCAGCTTGCTAGTCACACTGGGCTGGGGCCCAGAAATCCCTCTGCTGTGCAACTTTCTGATCTCCCTAGCCAGCTGTATTCAGTGGGAGCAAACTGTGCTTTCAATCCTGTCCATTTTTCATGGCAAGGTAGCTGTGCATGGGGTCCCTGCACAGCACACTTCAGCTCCCCCTTTAAAAAATCTCTCTGTATGACCCACACTGCATTACTGAGTCACTGTCCACTTCTCTGCTCACACCACCTCTCCAAAAAGCTAAAAGTTTCTCACAGACATGGCTGGCTGCTACCTGCCTTCACCCAACCCAGTTGTGACCCCTGATCATTTTGGGAGATAGCATCTCTCTCTCCCCGCCCCACTCTCTGGCACTCTCCTGGTTGGTGTTTGGTGCTGCAGCTAAAGATGTGTTGCTCACTGTGTGTGTAGCGTGGATCTCCCAAACCTGTATTTTCCCCAACTCACTCCCAGCCTGGGTCTGGGGGTTTCCTCTAAGGGACTTGGGCCCCCTGCCCTGGGAGGGGAGGGAACCACAGAGCTGCAATTTCTGACTAGTCTCTCCAGTGCTGTAGGCACCAGGCATGGGGTATTTCCCCTTCAACTTATAAAATGTCCTTACAGCTTTTTGTGAAGCATCTTCTGTACTCCTTGGCTTCAAAACTTCATATTAACTAAGAATCCATTGATTGGTCAGGTTATTCATTGGAGGATCAACCAAGAATCTGAGTTGGGGGCAAGAGCAAGTGTATTCAGATTCCACCTACTCAGCCACCTTCTCCTCTTCATGTTCTAAATCTTAACAATTTAATAAGGATATGTCTTGGTCTTAAGTGTTCTGCATTAAATTTACCAAAAACAGAGAATGCCCTTTTGATCTTCAAATTAAGTTCTAGTGTCTAATTTATTTATTTGCTCTATAATGACATTGGTTAGGCACTTATTTTTTTTCCTTAGGCACGCAACATTTCATTTCATCTGTCATCACATCTTTGAGCTCTTGTTAATTGAATGCTGGGTCTCACTAAATTCTAAAAAGTGCAGCATTTATGAAGAATTACTTTGTTTCTTTAGGTTGATTATGATATGGGTTGAACTCTTTTGCATACAATGCAGGATTTTGTTGTGCTATAGTATTTTTGCATAGTTGCCATATCATTTTGTTTCATCTTGCTCCACCAGTATTAGTTTTCTACTGTCTCTTCTGAGACTTTATTATTTACTATATATGCTACTTCTTCTGAGATTTTATTATATATTCAAGGAATCTCTGCTTCTAGTTGGGGTGGAGGTTAGTACACTATTTCAGTGTTGAAAAGCTTTTAATAATTTCTTGAATTGTAACTCTGGAGTCTTCCTTTCCATAAAGAGAGAGGCAGCTTCACTGTTCATTTTTATCACCTGTTTCTCTGCGGTGGTAGTTCCTGCTAATCATTTATTAGGAGAGAAAAATAAGGATACTTAAACCCATTTTTTCTTTCTAGCTTTAGTTGATATTAGGGAGAATTATATTTGGCCAATTCAGAAGTTTTCTCTTGTAGGATTTGGGGTGAGGTAAGGAATACAGCACTACTACTCTTCAGAACCTTTTATCGCTTCCTCAGTAACCAGGTTTTGAAGTCCTTTGCTTAGGTCAGTGGTTTTTTAACCTTCAATGGAGCTATGAAGGTGAAAAAATCCTGACATTCAGGCTGCATCCCAGATCAATGAAATCAGATGCCCTGGAGAGTGCAGATATTATTTTTAAAGCTCCCAAGATGATCTCAAACTTAAGAACTGCAAGCTAAGGTTATGTACCTTTCCTCCCTTGTTGGCAGTATTTTAAAAAAAGAAAATTGTTTGCTCACCCAGGCCAGAGTGGCTCAGATGGTTGGACCATCTTCCCATAATGGTTTTGATTTCTGGTCAGGGCCCATACCTAGGTTGTGGGCTCAGTCCCCAGCCTGGGCACATACAATCCTTGGTTGAGGTGTATATGGGAGACAACCAATTGATATTTCTCTCACATCGATGTTTCTCTCTCCCTTCCTCTTTTCCTTCATCTGTCTCTAAAGCAATGTAAAAATGTCCATGAGTGAGAATAAAAGAAAAATGTATTTGCTCATTCCGTGAATGTTTTTGAAGAAACATTCTGTAATAAAATTTTAATTGGCCCTTCTTAACAGGAAATTGAAAATTTCTCAGTAACTATTTGCTAATTACTTAAGAATCATTTAATATGTATATTACAGTTCTGACTTTCCCTCATCAACATGTACCTATCCATCTTCTCTGTCTGTGGATCATAGAACAATCCTTATTTTGAACAAAAAAATAGTAGTACAAGTGCTATAGTTATATCCAGTATTAGGAAAACATAAATTCACTTATTCAACAAACATTAGTAGAATATAAGGTCATGATTCTTCAACACCTCGAGTGTGTGTGTGCATGTGTGTCTGCACATGCACATGTATGTTGGAAGGGAAAAGAGAAAGGACAGGACCTTGGGAGATGCCCATATGATATATGTAGATAGGAAAAGAGAATCTAGTGAAGGCGAGTTAGAGAATTCAGGGAAATAAAGAGCAAATGAAATGCAATCTTCAGGAGAGTAGAAGTGTGTTTACAGTATTCATTTTGTATCTTTGGTGACTAAGATTGGTTGGGTAATTGATATCTCTTTGTGGAATGAACGAATCAGAAGTTTAGTGTCATAGCTGCCATAAGAAGAGTGGCAGATCATGCTACAAAAAGTCGTCCTTGAAATGACTGTAGAAGCTATAGCATTTGATCACTAGGAAATCACAGAAGAGACCTCATATTTGCAAGAAGGAAATGCAATAAAAAAGTGGAGGTAGTGAATATGGATTTCTTCTCCAAAAGTTGGCAAGGAAGAGAAAAAGAAAGCATGGAGTACAGTAGTAATAACTCAGGAGGGAACCCTGATGAAAGAAAGTTTTATTTTAAAACTTTAAGGACTAGAATGCATTGTGTGCAAGTAGAAAAAAGCCAAGGGAGAGGAAGTGATTAAATGGAAACATGCCCCATTCTCCATCGCTAGTCTATTAAAATTCGTTGCATACCCAGCAATGTTCTTTTGGACCTATATTAAAATGCTTACTATATAAAGGCAGGGGAAAAAAGATAAAGCAGGGATTAAGCTTAATTAATGATTATTTTTTAACTGAAGAATTTACCAATGATTTAATAAGCACATTTTATAATATACATTATCACACTAGCTAATTTCATTAGGCATATGACATCCCTTTTAATTTCCTCTGTCATCACATTCTGAGAGGTATATTCCATAGAACCCTTGATGATGGAACCCCCTGTTTTTATTCAAGAATATCTTAAGGTACTAGTGTTGCATATAACATGCCTTGGAAAACATGCCTTAAAGTAAAAATTCTTTCAGTATATCTGTATAACTTCTTTTCTTTAACATATTTCTTTGACTAAATACCAGTATCATTTTCTGTTGCAAATACTCAACAGTTCATTTTCACTTATAATTTAAATACAACTTAAGGGCAAGGATTTAAGTGTCATACTTTCAAGAGTCAAAACTGATTTGAAATGCTGTTCCACCACTTATGAGCTGAGCAATGTTGCATGCACAACTTACTGAACTTATTCATGGACTGAACTCCTTAATCATTCCATATAAGCACCAATAATAACTATGCAGCAGATATGAGGTATAGCAGTGAATTAGGGGTATTGTTAAAGGGGCTAATTTCCACAAATTTTTGAACAGGATTGTAACATAACATGTATAAAGAACTAAAAAATATGCAGTCAATTGAAATGCCTAGAAAAAACAAAGAGAAAAAAGAAACCCAAAGTGATTTGTGGGGTAGAGAAGTGTCACAGATTGTGCTTACCCTTGAAGCACAAGGCATGTGGTAGACAATAAATGATGATTAGTTAATTAATTTGGTCTGGCTCACAGAGCAACCTAACTCTGATGGGAAACAGATATTTCTTTTTTGCTGTTTCTTATTAAAATATCAAGTTGCTTTGTAAAATACATTTTTTAAAATGATTATGCTAAGCCTTTGACCAGCAAGGAAGCTGAGTAGGGACTAAGTGGAAAGGTTTGGTCCTCCATGTAAAACTGGTCCTCTATGTAAAACATACATAGTTTTACATGGAGGCCACAGAATTTATGATGTTTTCCAGTTGTAAGGAACAAAAAGAAGACAATACCATCAAGTGAAGTGGTTAAGAACATGGGTTTTGGTGTCCTGGGTTTGATTCCAGCTCTCGCATTCAGTAACCGTATGGTCTTTAACAAGTGGCTTTATATCTATGAGTACCAGGCTCTTTGTCTAGAAGGTATAAATACACAAGCCATTGGGGTTGTTTTGAAGATTATGATAGTAGTATTTCACTACCAAATCCATACCTCCCCATCCTTCTCAATGAATGGTAGCTGGTATCAATGATAGTACTGTTGACATCATAAATATATGGTCTTTGTACTCAATCAGATCTGGGTTCAAGTCCTGGCTCCATCATTTATTAGCTGTATGACCTCAGAAAGTTGCTTAATTTCTCTGAGCCTCATCTTTATATTTAAAATTAGTATAATAATGCCTACCTCCCCGGTAGAAAGTGGAGGTTATGAGATAATGTATGTAAGGTATATATGACACATGGCAGGCACTCAATATATAGCAGTTCCCTTTTTAGCAGTACCACTTTCCCTAGAGAATAATGTCCAAATTTTTACCATGGAGTCCAAGATCCTTCATAGTCTGGCCCGTGGCTCTTTTCCAGTGTTGGCTTCTAATATCCTCTCTCTATCTTCCTACTCCCCTTTCCTAACTTCTCTGTCTTACACCTCATTGGCTTCTACCCTTAGACCTGCTATTATGTTCTTTGAGGAAATATCCCATTTTGAGATTCTAACCAAGGGAAGAGAAAAATGCCACATCCGATCTTTATAATTAGGTAAAGCCAATAGCTCTCTTTTATCAATGCTCATAGTCACCTCAGAGAGAGTTTGATCTCTTACAATATGACATTGTAAATCATTTCTCTTCTTGGAAAACTTCCTTACTTTGCCTTTAAAACACTTGTGTTTATCTGGCCTCCTCTCTCTCTTCACAGTCTTACATCTTCCATTACCTTACTTGTTAGATCTCCAGCGGCAACTATCACAACCATAGGGTTGTCATGAGCATTAAATGTAATGACACAGCTGCAAGTCAGTTTTAACTGATTATTGTATTGGAGAAATTGAGCCCAGGGTTGCCAATATTTTCAAGAGAACCCAGATTACTGTGTGAAATACCGTAATTTTTAAGGTTTGCAACAAGTTTGAAAATTAAAAAGTGCATGTTGAAAAACATCCCTAAACTCACTCTGTGAGCCTTCAGTTTGCAACCTTTACTCCAGAATGTTTAGCTAGCACTGCCAATGGTTCTTGTGTGCATCCTGGGACTTACAAGGACTATATACCTATAGGTTAATCTTGACTGTACTCCAAGCACCCGGCACAGTGTCTGTCACATAGCAGGTACATGATAAATATACCTTGAATGAATGAGTTGTTTGGACATCTCCTTTTATAGTTAAACTTATTCATCATTATTCAATACAATGTTTGGAAAACATTTTGGTTTCATTCTTAGGTTGGTTCCTGTTAAATGTCTGCTGTTTTTTCCAAGCTATCAAATGTTGCTTTTCTTATTATTTTGCTTTACAGTTTGTTTCAAAATATTCAGGATGCATTCTGCTTGTGTCAGACATGGTCACCTCTCCTTCAGCTGCCCTGTCATCACTTCTTTTTTATGGCATCATCCTTTTCTACAACATAACATTCCCAATGCAGAGAAAATGATGTTACTGTCTAAAGAATACTGGGACTACTCCAGGACTATCTTTTCCCCATCAGAGTATCTTCCTGAAACCATAGAGCATAATAGAGATGGTTGTTTCTAATACTTGATTCATTCATTCAAAGATAAGTCATTGAAAAAAATCATTGAGAGCATACTTGTGTGCCTGGCAGAAAGAAGGACCAGTAAAATGGAATGCTTAATTTTAAGGAGCTTACAGCAAATAAAACAGATAATAACAGTACAGTATAATATGTACTATAGAGGAAATATACCCAGGAAAGGCAGTATAGCTAAGTGGTTAAGGGCACTCCCTGGGTTCCAACCTTGGCTTCGTTACTTAACAGCTGTTTGAGCAAGTTACTTAACATGCAGTTGGCTTTCCTATTTGTAAAGTGAGGTATAAGGGAATATTTCCTGGTAGGGTTAACATGAAAATTTAAGTGAATTAATATGTGAAAAATGCTTAGAACAGTGTTTAGTATGAAGTAAGTACTCAATAAATGTCATCTGTTACTATAACTGAAGGTACACTTAACCCTGTGTGTATCGTTGGAGTGTGGAGGTGGCTAGGTAAAGAGAAATAAAGACAGGAAGTAACTATTGAAATAAGTCTTGAAGATATATTTCCTCAACAAATACCTACTGGATATTTGCTATGGACCATGCACTACATAAATAAGTGTAAAGCAGTAGAGGTTGGAAAATATAGAAGAAAAACTTCCTAGGCTATGGGGAGAGCAAGCTCAAAGTGATAAAGATATTAGAGGCCAAGGCAAGTTCTTGCAAGTGCATATAGCTCAATGAAGCAGAGAATAGTGTGAGACTTGAAGAGGGGCAAGAGATTAGAAGAGAAAGAAGAGTGGGTGAAGGCGTCAGATTGTAGACAACATTGAATATCATACTACGGCACTTGAACTTTGTTCCATAGACACAAGATGGCAAAGAAGGTTTTAAGCAGGTGAGTGGTGGGATCAGATCTATGTTCTTCAAACATTACTCTGGTAATAATATTAATCTAAGCCAACTCAATTTTCTTTAGGAAGTAAGACCTCCTGCAAAACTCCTTATCAGAGATTGGTAGGACTGTTTTCCATGCAAACCAAAACTAATGAAGTTTGAAATAAAAGCACTTACAAATTAAGAAGTGAAAAATGAGTTTTCCATACATGCAGTATAAATAATACTTTCATTTGGAGCATGAAGTATTTATTGCAAAAAAATACCTGATAATACATGGGACTCTCTGAATGAAATAACCACTCTAGCTTGGCCCTTCTGTATCAATCTAATTTTTCTGTATCTATCTCTTTTTCTGTGTATGTGTGTGTGTGTGTCATTCATTCATTTAACCAACAAACATTTATTGTGCCAGGCACTGCTCTGGGAACTTGGGATGCAACAATGAACAACAACAAAAACAAATAAAAGATTCCTACCTTTTGGAATACAGACACAGTTCATAAACATTCACAAGTTAATTAGAGTTCTGGCCAAAATGGAGGTGTAGATAGAAACCCTTTGCTTTCTCATACAACCAAAAGGAGGATAACAACCTATCTAAAATCAATAAACAAACAGAAGCGCCAGAAAATCAAACTGTATGGAACTCCAACAACCAAGGAATTAAAGAAAAAATCAACCAGAACAACCAGATCGATAAGAATCCGCAGTGAGGCTGAGGCGTGGACTGGGTGGGCAGGTGGGGCTGGCTGAAGGCAAAACTGAGACTCAGAGCTGACTGTGGACTATGGCAGAGGTGCCTCCATGGGAGAAACTCCAAGTCTCACACTGAGAGAGTTGGGTGGAAAGTAGGCCAGAGACTAGCAGTCCAGCTACATTGTTCCCTCTCTGGCCCCTCCCCCACAGGCAGTGCTAGCAGGGCAGGAAGGAGACTCACTCTGCTCTGGTGAATACCTAAGGCTCAGCCCCCTTACAACTTAACAGGTGCACCTAGACAAAGAAATATGACCCAAATGAAAGAACAGAGCAAAACTTCAGAAAGAGGACTAAGCAAAGAGGAGATAGCCAACCTATCTGATGGAGAATGTAAAGCTCTGGTAATCAAAATGCTCACAGAACTGATTGAGCTTGGTCAAAAAATGAAAAAGCAAATGAAAGATACCCAAAATGAAATAAAGCAAAATATTTAGGGAACCAACAGTGACAGGAAGGAAACCAGGACTCAAAGCAATGATTTGGAACAAGAGGAAAAAATAAACATCCAACCAGAACAGAATGAAGAAACAAGAATTCAAAAAAGGGAAGAGTCTTACAAACCTCTGGGACAACCTGAAACATTCCAATATCTGAATTATAGGGGTGCCAGAAGGAGAAGAACAACAGGAGGAATTGAAAACTTATTTGAACAAATAACGAAGGAAAACTTTCCCAATCTGGCAAAAGAAACAGACTTCCAGGAAGCCCAAAGAGTCTCAAAGAAGTTGGACCCAAAGAGGAACACACCAAGGCACACCATCATTAAGCTGCCAAAGATTAAAGATAAGTAGAGAATCTTAAAAGCAGCAAGAGAAAAGGAGACAATTACCAACAAAAGAGTTCCCATATCAGCTGATTTCTCCAAAGAAACCTTGCAGGCAAGAAGGGGCTGGAAAGAAGTATTCCAAGTCATGAAATGCAAGGACCTACATCCAATATTGCTCTATCCAGCAAAACTTTCATTTAGAATGGAAGGGCAGATAAAGCACGTCCCAGATAAGGTCAAGTTAAAGGAGTTCATCATCACCAAGCCCTTATTATATGAAATGTTAAAGGGACGTATCTAAGAAAAAGAAGATAAAAATATGAACAATAAAATGACAACAAACTCACAACTATAAATGAATGAACCTGAACAAAAAGAAAAACAATGAAAACAAAAACAAAGTAAACATCTAGAACAGGGACAGAATCAGAGAAAAGGACATAACATGGAGGGATTTCAGTGGGGAGGAGGAAGGGAGGACTAGGGGGGAAGGTACAGGGAAGAAGAAGCACAATTAGTAGGCATAAAATAGATGGACGGAGATAAAAATGGTATAGGAAACAGAGGATTCAAAGAACTTATATGTACAACTCATGGACATGAATAAAGGAGGGATGCTGGAGGGTTGGAGGGTGCAGGGTGGAGGAGGGATAAAGGGGGATAAATTGGAAAAACTGCAATAGCATAATCAATAAAAATATTTTAAAAAACAATTACATAAGATAGTAAAAGCACACGGTATTATCAAGATAAAAAATCAAGAAGAGTAAAGAAAAGTGGGATTGTTCACTCAAGATAGGGTTCATAAGAGGATGACTTCAAAAAGGAATGAAAGAAACTGCAAAACCCTCTGCACTGTAAAATCCATGATGAACTCTATGGGGGAGTGCAAAGTCCTGTTACTGCATATGGGTCTAAGCAGCAAAAAGAGGGTTACCCTGATAAACTATTTATATATATATTTTTCTAGATTAGCATGCTTTATTAATTATATATAATATTCATGCACGATTTGTGAAGACTGTGTAAGTCTATTTTAAACATTGTGATGTGGACAAGGCTTAAAATGGACTGGAACATACTCTGCCCATTACCTCCACAATAAACAATTCTGGGGTTTAGTGGTAGTTGGTAGTGTGTGGGTGTGTGTGTTTTGGACAAATCCCCTGCTTGGAACAGAGCCTGCCAGAGCCCTATTCTTCTACTACCTGTCCTGATAACAGCCAAACACAGAGGAACCTCGATCTTATTTTTTTTCATACCATGAAAACAAACAAATCTCCTTCAACAACCTACTACCATAGAGTGGTGTCCTTCACCATTAATCTGCCCTTTATGTAGGCCTTACTCCAAAGGAAGAATGCCACCTACCGAATCATCCGCACCAGTCAGCCAGTCCTGCAAAGTACAGCAACTCAACCCGGTAGGCTCCAAATCCCCTCCCTCTGATTATTCTTTGGCCTTAAAAAATTTTGCCACTATTTGGGCTGACAGGAAGTTTTGCTCTCGGCGCAGTAGCTGATAAACACTTCCACATATTGTTGCCTGTTCAATAGCTAAGCCAAATTTCAGTCCTCTCTCTGCCTGCATTTTCCTTCAGTACGCTTTCACGTTTGGAATGCCCCTGTCTTTGCCGCGCACAGACACCGGAAACCGCTGGTGTAAATTGTGCAGGGACTGGTGACCGGCGGCTGCAGAAGCCAAGGAGGGTGACCCGGGGCCAGGCTAATGTTGGGGATTGCACAAGAAGTCAGGCGATGCTATGGGCTTCCAAACGTGTTCAGCCGAGGCATTCAGCAACGTACAACTCCATTCTGAGGCCTCCAGGGTGGGATTGGGGACGAGGGTGGGGGTACCCCTTTGCAGTCCGCTGGAAGCGAGACAGGAATCCCTGCAAATCCTCCGTTCAGGCTGAAGTCACCACAGCTGCGCTGATGCACGCGCTGCAGCAGCACCATCCCCCGCGGGCGCAGCGCGGGAAGGGATGGGGTCCGCGCGTGTAGGCTGAGCGATGGGAGAGGCGCGTGTCCGTGCACTAAAGGCCCCGGTTCGTGACACCGAACCATGAGCTGCTTTGTGCTGGACCCACTCGGAGTGGCGGCCTGAGAAGGTCAGTCGGTCGTTTTCGCCCTAACGCAGATACAGAAAAATACCGGGCAGCTGCCCCTCCAGCCGAGCCGCCGCGGGGAGTTCCCGGCCTGAAGAAGGCGGCCGGGGGCGGTCCCAGAGCGGGGCGCCCCGCGCGGAGGGGCGGGCCCGAGGCGAGGCGGGGCCGGCCTCTGCGGGCGCGGGCCCGAGGGCGCCGCTGCAGTCTCCTCCAGCCCGCGGGGTCTAGTGCGGGCGGCGGTACATGGCCCCGACGGGAGGCGAGCCGTCGGTACCCGGAGCCTGGCTGCCTGCCTGAGCGCGGCGGCTGCCTCGGCCCCGCGCGTCCTCGCCCCTCCGGCCGCGATCCTGCGGCTATGACCGCGTAGCCTCCTCCTGGGCTGGGATTTGCTTCAAAGTCTTCTTCATGGAAGCGATGTCCCCCCAGCAGGAGACTCTAGGGGGGCAGCCGGGGCGCTCCTCCTCCCTGACAGGAATGTCTCGGATCGCTGGAGGCCCCGGCACCAAAAAGGTGAGGATGTTGAGAGGGGCCCCGCGCCTGCCGCTGCTCCGCCGCCACCGTAGCAGCAGCAGCCCCACTCACCGCGCGCGCCCTCGGCGCAGACCACCGGGGCGCGGGGGCAGGACGCCGTGGGGATTTAACGCTCGAGGCTCGCGGCCCCGCCGCGTTCGTTCTAGAATGTCCCCGTCTTACTCGTCCTCCCAGCGGCACCGCCGTCTTCCAAATCACCCCTGTACCCTTAGCGTCTAGAGTCGTAGTCACTCTCGGAGCGGACCAGCAGCACCCCCTCATCTCCATCCGCCGCGGGGTCTGCAGGCAGCCCAACCCCCAGCCGGGCGTAGGGCCCCGGATTGGGGCATCGCCTTTCCCTGGCCCCTCTGGGGGCTCGTCTCCTGGATCTCCCCCAGGGTCCCCCGGGAGCTCACCGTCTCTTGACGGGGTCAGCCCCGAGGTCAGCAGGGCTGGAGGCGTCCGGCGGGACGCGACCACCAGCAATGAAGAAGGTAGGCGGTGGAGCTACGGGCCCAGGAGCTCAGGCCCCTCACCTGGATGCGGCATCCGCGGGATTTGGGTTGAGTGGGAAGGGGCTGGGAGGTTCTTTCGCCCGGCGCGGGGCTCACAGAGAGATTCTGGGTTTCCGAGGTGGTGGTCAGACTTCTAGGTAAGTTAGGGATGCTAACGGTCGACACTGCGGGGCCGTGGAGGTTTGGTTCGGCCTAGAACCGGGCTGGGTGGGGCTGGTGGGCTGCAGAACAGGGTCGAATGGGCCGAGGCCGGGGCCTTCGCCCTGCTCTTGTGCCCTAGCCCTCCGGACTTGGTGAGGCTGCAGAGGGGTCTGGGTGTACTGTGGGTGTGGGGGCGGCGCGCGTTCTCTGTCAAAGCTGAGGTGAGGGAGGCGGGCAACAACTTGTGGCGTTCGGTTAGGATAAACGCAGCCGCGGTGCGGCGTGCTGATCCTGATCGGGTCAGGTTTCTTTGGAACGGTTTCCTTAGCAAGTGCACGTGGCCGCCGGCGGCCGGCCTCTGCTGTTCTCTCTGAGGAATTGATTTGGGTGTTTCTAGCCGTTGGATATTTTTGCTCTTGCTCCTCCCCTCCCCGCACGACTTTCAGATGTTTGGACGTTTTTATTCTGTCCTGGTGGTTCCCTTCCAATTTCTGTGGAAACAAATTGGATTAGAGGGATCATCCAACTCCTTTTTAAAGAACTATCTTAATGCATTGCATTTATATAATTAGAGCCGTAAGGGGTTGCGCAGACTCCCAGATTGTCCTGATCTTACTGCCTTTCACGACTCTTCCCACCAGCATCCTGGGTTGGCTAGAGGTCGGTTGAAGAGAGGTGAGACGTGTGCGCTGAGTATAGAAGTGTGCGTGAGCTCCCAAGGACCTTGACCGTGTCGCAGAGCCATCTAGAAGTGAACTTGACGTATTAGATGTAGTGTCTGCTCAGCCTTTGATGTCTTAGACTGCGGTTTGTCCTTGTCGCTTTTCCCCTTCAGAGATGCAGGGTTTATGCGTGTGTGCTCGTGTGAATTTACCAGGTTAACACTATTTTTGGGGAAGGTAAATGAATGTTCAGAACTCAGCATGGGTTTTAAACTAATTTTTATCCTTGTAAACTTAAGGGATTAGGGGAAATCAAAGATTTATATTCCTGAACAGTTCTCTTCCTTTTTAACTAAGAATAATTAAGCTTAAGCATGCCAGCAAAAGGAGAAAGCATTAGAGTGGCTTGATCATTTATAAGGTAGTACTTGTCCAATAAGTGAAAGGATGCTTTGGATCTTAAGCCATTGTCCTTAAGATGCTATCCATTATAAACTATAATGTGTTACTGCATTGCCAATCTGGTCTTTTCCTTTTCCTTTTCTTTAAAGGGAAGAGATTTTGCCAATCTGGTCTCTCTATGGCTTTTTACTTCCTTTGTGATGGGGGGAGGTTGAAGAACTGTTTCATTTTGCTTGTAATATGTTTTCCCGGAAAAGTGCATCTCTGCTTATTTTAAACATTAATAAGTGTATCTGTTTGATTTCAGACCTCCATATTAGCAGTAGAAAGTGAAAATAAAATATTTCCAAAGTATAGCTCATAGAATCATTGTCATTTATACTCTTATGAACATATTCCAAAAGCTCACCAGATTGATCTTTATTTGTGTTTCATCTTACCTTTTTGGTGTTTGGTTGTCTTGGTGAGTCATAAGACATTTCTAAAAATAAAGTCTACTTATGTGGTTGTAATGTTAATTATTAAGGCTTGGGTCAGTGTTTAAATTGCCAGGTACAATCAACATTTTAACTAACGAAATAGAAAATATTAGTACATTAGGATAAAGGCTGTTTTTTTATAACTTCCTGTTTCACGTGTATGTGTATTTTGGGTAGTGATGTAACATGTGTTTCTTACTGAATGGTCAGAAATTTTAATGGCAGGTTCATTGGCCAGACGATTGTATGGAATAAGTTCACTTGGATTTTAGTTCTAGCTCTGTTACTATCTCAATGATCTTGAGAAAAATCACTTAACTTGTTTCAGTTTATTCATTTTACAAATAGGAATCAAAAAATAATGCTGGAGAAAAAGTATGTAGATGACAATTTTATCTCGTACTCTGTGAAAGTAAGGTGGTTTTTAAGTAATAGGAGTTAAAGAAAAGTATCATCTTTCAAATTAGTCATCCTGAGAGTCTGTCAACCCAGTGGTACTGTCATTGCCTAGAATGTAGATCATGTTCCCAGAAACTACTGTCACCGAGGCAGTTTTATACAGTGTGGAGAATTTAGAGTCTGATGACCTAGGTTCAAGTCTCCATTGTGTTGGTACTAGCTTTTTGACCTAGATAAGTTACTTAAACATTTTAGTTTTGTGTTTGTAAAGTGAAAATAACAATAATACCTACCTGTTCAGGATTGTTAGGAAAATTAAATGTGATGAGTGAATACTGACATATAATAAACCCTCAATATTTATTAACTCTTATTGTTTATAATTTCCCATATATCTATAATTCATACTACGGTATCCCAATTGTTCAAGCCAAAAATCAAGGATTCAGCTTCAACTCTTCTCATTTCCTTACTCTATCTACAACAACCATCAGAAAGGCCAGTCAAATATTACTTCAAAACGTATTTTGAATTTATCCACTTCATCTCCACTGCTGCCACTATGGTTCAAGCCAAACCACCACCTTTCACTTTTACTTTTGCAAAAACTCTGTAACTTGTTTTAACACCTTTTTTGCTCTTACCTGATCCAGTCTCCATTTAGTAGCATCAGAGTGCTGCTAAAACTGTAAATTGATCATGTTGCTCACTTGCTTAACAACCTGTAGTGGCTTTTTATCATATTTAGAATAAAATTCAGACTCCTCTTAGGCCTCTCTGTTTCTCCATCCTCATCTGAACCTTTGCCACCTTGTTGTATTCTCCAGCCACGTGGACCTTCTTTATCAAACATCAGGTCATCGATGCATTTCTATTCTGAGTCCTTGGTTTTGCTATTCCCTCTGCTCTGCCACAGGTATTTGCAGTATTGATTCTTTTATACCATTCAGACATTAGGTCGTCCTAACTACCGAAGTGGAAGTTGCCCCTTAATCATCTCTATGCTTTGTTTTATTTTCATCTTAGCATTCATCCTTGCCTGATACTTTCTTATTTATTTCCTGGTTATGTTACCTGAATTCCTCACTGTGAGAATAGGGACCTTATCTGTATTGTTCAAGGCCGCTTCCCCAGTTCCTAGGACAGTGTTGTATATTAGGTACTCAGTATTATTTGGGCTGTGTACAGGAAAGATACTGGTCCTTGTATTCAGAGTTTATGATTTAGAGCAGAGTCAGCAAATCTTCTTAAAGGGACAGATAAGTTAGGTTTATAAACCATAAGGTCTCTGTTGCAACTACCCACTCTGCCATTGTAGCACTAAAACAGCCAGAGATGATATGGAAATGAATTGTCATAGCTGTGTTCCAATAAAACTTTATTTAGAGAACTGGTGGTGGGTCCCTGGTGTATAGTTTGCTGACCTCTGGCCAGAACACCACTGTTGCCTAGAACTTTCTGTGGTGATAGAACTGCCTTTTATCTACAATGTCTAATTTAATAGCTACTAACTGCATGTGGCTAATGAGCACTTGAAATGTGGCCAGGTCAACTGAGGAACTAAAAATGTTTAACAGCTTCACTGAGGTATAATTTACATACAATAAAGTG
This sequence comes from Carollia perspicillata, assembly GCA_004027735.1. Classification (NCBI taxonomy): domain Eukaryota; kingdom Metazoa; phylum Chordata; class Mammalia; order Chiroptera; family Phyllostomidae; genus Carollia; species Carollia perspicillata. Next base: position 23,325 of record PVKM010016435.1, read on the forward strand.
TACAAGTTTAAAATATATAAATCAATAAGTTTTGACATAGGTACACACCTCTGAAACCATTACCACAGTCAAGAGACTGAACATATTTGTCACCCCTATGTTTCTTCACGTCCATTTCCAATCCCTTTGTTCCCTCTCTGTTCCTAGGCAACTGTAGATTAATTTTCATTTTCAAGAATTTCATATAAATGGAATAATTCTATATATTCTTTTTCACATTCTTTAATTCAGTATAATTACTTTGCAGCTTATATCTCTTTTTACACATACCAGTAATTCAGTTTATTGCTGATCATATTGGATCATATGGATAAACCACAGTTTGTTTATGTATTCATCTATTAATGAATATTGGTTAGTTCCAGGTTTTGGCTATACAAATAAAGCCTCTGTAAACATTCATGTACAAGGCTTTGCATGGACTCAGGCTTTCATTTCTTTCAGGTAGATATTTAGGTGTTTAATGACTGGGTCATATTTTAGGTGTATGTTCAATGTAAGAAACGCAAATTATTTTCCTAAGTGGTTTTAATTTCTACCAGCAGTGTATAAAACTCCAGTTTCTCCACATCTTCACCAGCACTTATTATCTATCTTTTTCATTATAACCATCCGAGAGAGTATAAAGTAGTATCTCATTATGGTTTTGATTTACATTTCCCTAATGACTAATTATGCTGAACATTTTATCACATGCTTACTTGTCGTTCATATGTTATCTTTAGTGAAGTGGCTACTCAAATATTTTGCCCAATTTTAGGTTGTTCATTTTCTTACTATTGAGTTTTGAGAGTTATTTATATATTCTGTATTCAAAGTGTTTTATCATATATGTGCTTTGCAAATGCCTTCTCCCATTCTGTGGCTTGTCATTTAATTTTCTTAACAGTGTGTTCTTTCAAAGAACAGAGTTCTTAATTTTGATGAAATTAGATTGGTAATTTTGTAAATATAATTTTACTTCGCTGTAATTTATTTGAATTTAAATTTAAATAGCCACATGTGTCTGGTGAGTGCTGTATTTGACAACACAGGTTGAGAGGAAGAGGCAAAAAACAATTTTAAAACCCATAGATAGTAATAACTTTTATTAAAGAAACAAAAATGATTCTGATTTAGACAAACATGGATATGAAGCTAGACCACGCTGGCATTAGGGTGTTCAGGGGAGGCCTCTTTTGATGTTTAATTCTTTTATAAGTGATGAAGAACATGCTATAAAAAGATTCCAAGAACCTGGAAGCAATGTTCAAAGGTTCTGAGATAGAAAAGAGCATTATGTGTTTGAGGAGCTAGTTTGTAGATAGTATATAAGAAGTCAGTCTCTTTATTTTAGTCACATTTAACCTCAAGCAGAATTACCTGCTTGGTTCATTCACCTTTATTTACCAGTCAGATGATTTGACTATTTCCAAAAATCAAAGATTTATCATCACTGAGGCTCTTCAAAAGAACACGTAAGAGATTTGTGCGTTATTTTTTTAAGTGTGGCTTTAACATATAATAGCAGCATATAGATAACTCATTCTGGATAGAATTATGGATGATGAATCCTTGAGGATATACACATTTGAACAGAAAGGTTTTTATGAAATGAAAAGGAAACATATATTAGAATAATTTCAGCTAGGGTAGTTTATTTCCTACTTGACCACCCTGACCCTTTGGTTTCACATAATAATTGAAAACTCTTTAAATAAGATGGTTAATGGGGTAGGGGAGAAAGACAGGCACAGAAAGTAAGTCACAGCAAAGGATTTTAAAATAGCTCCAACATTTTAAAATGTGGCAGCTGCTGTTGTGTACACTTCATTCTGTCTCTTTTGTCTACACTCTCTGGGTCGAAATCTGTTCATAGTGTCTCATTCTAGAACACCCCTGAAAGCTGACTTGGGCCATGTGTGTGTCTTGTGCTGGTGTTTGAATGAAACATCTTGGTGAATAAGCTTTAGTTTTATTCGTTAATACTGAGAAAAATAGTATGCGTATGGTTAAAATAGCATCCTACCGAGTCCTTTCTGGTGCTATTCACAAAGTAAATTGCATGAAATCAGTCACAGGACATTGTTTTTTCTGAGAGGAGTCTAGGATTATCAAAAACTGAATTAGATTGATCAGAAATGGCTTCTGTTATCACTGGTAGGACTTCCGAACTTCTGACAGTACTATGTCTCTTTGTTTGTAAAATGGGGGTAATAATACATATCCTATATATCTCACATGGTTTTTTTTTATGGGTCAAAAGAAGAAAGTATATGAAAACACTTTCAAAAAAGTGCAGCAGCCATTAGTATCTTTTACCAGGTGAAAGCAGATGTAAAGCAAAAAAAAACCATTTTATTTCTTTGAATTTAATACAAGAACATTTACATGCAAATGAGTGCATGCTATCTGTCTTGTGCAGCTAGGATGCCAAAACAGTATATCATAAACTGAGGTGCCTTAAAATAACAGACATTTATTCCTCACAGTTCTGGAGGCTGTGAATCCCCATGGTCTTGACGTCATCTAATTCAGTTCCTGGTGAGAGCCCCTCTTCTTAGCTTGTAGTTATCTTTTTGCTCTTATGTGTATGGGGGATAGGGAAGGGGAGCAAGGGAGCAAGAGGGAGAGAGAAGGAGAGGGAAGGAGAAGGAGAGGGTGAATGGGGAGGGGAAGAAGGATGGAGATGGAGCTAGATATCTCTGGTTTCTTCTCATAAGGGCACTAATCTCATCATGGGGACACCACTCTCATGAACTCATCCAAACCTAATCACTTCCCAAGACCCACCACCTGCAAATATCATTATATTGGCAGTTAGAAAATGAATTATATGAACTGAGGGGGGACATAAACATTTAGTCCATGGTATTATCCTTCAAAGCAGTCACCCTTGAAGGTCATAAATATCAAATATAAGGTAGCAACTTGAGCAAAAAGATGAGCTTGCTATTACTAATTTATAGAATAGTAAAGGAAGTTTTTAAAACCTCTTTAAATGAATGCCTAACTATACATGTTACATATAAATTTTATATAAGGTAGATATTATTTTCTTACTCTTATAGAAAAAGGAACTGAACCCTGCCAAGAAGAGTACATGCACTAAGTAACAGAGCTGGAGTTTGAACCCAGATCTTCCAACTCTATTTTTATTTCCAACTAGACTATGGATGTATTTGTTATTATTTGTAAGATAAGATGTAGGAGAGAATGGACTTGAATTGTATATAACCACCTGAAAAAAGCACATGTATGTATGTCTCCTGAGAAGTAATTTTATTCTTTGGGGAACAGAATCTCTACCCTCTCCATCTACCATCGAATGTCGTGTTCACTGTTGCCAATAAGTAAATGTATTCTTCAGGGTTCTCCAGAAAAACAGACCAATAGGAGTCTCGTGATTTGCCATCTATAAGCTGGAGACCCAGGAAAGCCATGTAATTCACAACCACCTTTTCCTGAGGGCAAGAAAAGATGAAATGAGACCTCCCAGCTCAACAGGGAGGGGGGTGAAGGGAGGGGAGAAT